>JACEIK010002800.1:57226-74538 GCA_018107945.1 Datura stramonium | reverse complement strand
TGGAAATAGATACATAATATGTTATGCGTTTCTATATTTAATTATTATATATTATTGCTATTAACTAATTTATTAAATCACTTAAACATGATAAATTGAATCAATTTAATGTAAACATTAAATGTGGAAAAGTCTAAAACAAATTAAGTATAATCTTAACACGAGGAGATGATATTATTATCTGCTTTAAAGATATTTTCCGCTTGGCTTATATTTGCACTATTTCTTTTTTAAAGGTCTCATTACTCATGGGTGGATCTAGTGCAATAGTTATAAATTTAGTGAATTTAGTATTTTATGTTTTTTAAAATAAGTGATATTTTTAGCTTGAGTACATTCGTTAAGAAAATTGTTTATTACTAAAAAAAAATATGTATTTTTATCCATTTATCCATAATAAATATTTTGACGTAACTCTTTAGTATTTTGTTGATTATGTAAAACTCTGTCAATTTAAATAAGAATAAAATTAAAAAATGTGATTAATGTCTTCTTGATTACGTAAAACACAACTTATTTTAAAACAAAATTAATAGATTAAAACATTACTTATTTTAAAATAAAAAAAATAATTTTTATCTAGACTATATATTCATATTAAATGGGATTACACAGAGCTGCCGCTGTTGTGGTTGTATAACAATACTTAGCTCGAATCCTGTCAGTTAATTCAATTATAATTATATATTAATTTTAAATATTATTATAAAAATTTATAAATTTATAAATTTCAATTCGATATATTATAATTAAAAATAAAAAAAGTGATTTTGAAAGTTCAAGGCTCAAGGTCTAAAAGAATAGTCTCAACTCCAGAGTCAAGATACAGCTGCATCCAATTGCATAGGACACACGATACACATGTGATCCCCTTTACTGCACTTTTGGGGGAAATACTTGCCTGTTTCTGCTATCTTCTTTTCTTACCGTGTTCCTTCCGCATTTCCCCACTATTCCCTCAAATACCCCAACAGGCACGCCTACTTATAGGCACTAGTCCACACGGCACGCACTTTTTGATCTCTCATTTCGTAAAACATAATTTAACCTTAACAAACTTTCCAGTAAATCAGAATTAAATCCGAATTAAATTCTAATTTCAGGTCCGCTTTCTTACCTGTAAATTGCTACTTCATCCCAAAACAAGACGAACACAAAAGGCCGGTGGAATAGTTAATTGGATACAGTGACCTAACTTTTTTCTTTTTTTTGTTTTTCTAGTGGTGGATGGGTCAATCAGCTTCCACCGTCGCCGGAGCTCAAAATCGTATCAAATTCAGATCTTCGCCGGTGATTTCTTCCATGAAGGATAGTGACGATTCTGAGGATGTTGTCGATGCATTCGATGTCGGAGATTTTGATTATAGTTCTAATATTCCTGATGAGTGTTTAGCTTGCATTTTCCATTTTCTTAGCTCAGGTGACAGGAAAAACTGTTCCCTCATCTGCCGACGTTGGCTTCGTGTTGAAGGGCAGAGCCGTCACCGTCTCTCGCTTAATGCACAATCGGAGCTTGTGTCTGTTGTCCCTTTGATTTTTTCTAGGTTTGATTCTGTGACGAAACTCGCTTTGAAATGTGACCGTAGATCTGCGAGTATTGGGGACGAGGCGCTGGTGCTTATCTCTTTGCGGTGCCGCAACCTAACTCGTTTGAAGCTCCGGTCCTGCCGGGAGCTTACGGATGCTGGAATGGAAGCTTTTGCGAAGAACTGCAGGGGTTTGAAGAAGTTATCTTGTGGATCCTGTGCTTTTGGAGCTAAAGGGATGAACGCCGTGTTGAATAACTGCTCATCCCTGGAAGAGTTGTCAGTGAAACGGCTGCGTGGCATCACAGATGGCGCTGCAGCCGAGCCGATTGGTCCTGGTGTTGCAGGGGGTTCTCTGAGAATTATTTGCCTTAAGGAACTCTATAATGGACAGTGTTTTGGACCGTTGATTATTGGATCCAAGAATTTGCGGACGCTCAAGCTTTTCCGCTGTTCTGGAGATTGGGATAAGATTCTGGAAGTGATTGCTGAACAAGTCAGTGCACTTGTTGAAATTCATCTTGAGAGGCTTCAGGTCAGTGATACTGGTCTTGCTGCTATTTCTAAATGTCCCATTCTTGAAATTCTGCACCTTGTCAAAACGCCTGAATGCACTAATAATGGTCTAACGACTGTTGCTGAACACTGTAAGCTTCTACGGAAGCTTCACATTGATGGATGGAAGACTAACAGGATAAGCGATGAGGGGTTAATTGCTGTGGCAAAAAATTGCCCCAATTTACAAGAATTGGTTTTAATCGGTGTGAATCCAACGTGTGCTAGTTTGGAGAAGTTGGCTACGAATTGCTTGAATTTAGAGAGATTAGCTCTGTGTGGAAGTGAAACTGTTGGGGATCCAGAACTGTCGTGCATAGCTGCGAAATGTACTGCATTAAGAAAACTCTGTATAAAGAGTTGCCCAGTATCTGATCAGGGTATGGAAGCGCTTGCGGGTGGATGTCCAAATTTGGTAAAAGTAAAGGTTAAGAAATGTAGATTGGTAACTTCTGAAAGTGCGGATTGGTTGCGGACAACTAGAGGTTCTGTTGCTGTGAACTTGGATACACCTGAACCTGAAAATCCTGATGCAAGCGCCAGTGATGGTGGTGTGCCTGAAGTTGGGAATGAAAATAGGCAGGTGGCTGGCCAAGTAAGAGGTGTAAATATGGCATCAAGCAGTACTGGGAGGTCAAACTCCTTTAAGGCCAGGCTAGGACTTACAACAGGAAGGAATCTGGTGGCTTGCACATTCAGGAGGTGGTCAAGCTTTGGTGGAAGTTCAAGCTCCAGAAATAATTAGAAAAAAAAAGAGCTGACTGAGATCAAACTTATGCTCAAATATTCTGCTATTGAAGTTATTTTGGCTTTTGTTACATTTATATATTCTTGAGTTTTCATGCTGATTAATGCAACAACAGATAACGCCTTCATGATTGGACCTTGTCCTTGAGTTTTCCTTTTTTTTTTTTTTTTTCGGTTTTGTTTATGTGCAATCCTAGTGATGCTATTTTTGGGCTGTATGCTCCTTTAAGGTGGAGTTCTTGTCACTTTTACTGGGAGAGGACTCAACATGCTATCTTCTGAAAAAGAAAGGAAGGAAAGGGTTATAATCCAAGAAGTTGGTGATTTTGGAATGTGTTTACCGGTATATATTTTGCAAAGCTCTTCAGCATATACACTCCATACAAAAGATTCAATATCGTGAACGCCTTCTCCTTGATTCATTAAAGGCATTTGAATGGAGAACTGAAAAGAGCGGAGGAGAATATAAATGCATAACTCATACTATTGCTTTCTCTTATACACTATGAAACACATTAAGTTAATGGAAAGTCAAGATTTTGATTCGTACTGTTATCTTTCTCAAAAAGAAAAAAGTCTACATTTTGATTCACTTCCATGTTATCAATTACGTGATAGCATCATGGAAAGATTTAAAGGCTGCACTTGGGATCACCTTCACTAAACACCTCGTATAAAAATTTATGTTACTGTTCCTTTCTAAAAAAAAGACCTATAAAAATTCATTGTCTTACAGCCTGTTTGTTCCACAGCTTTTACCTATTAAACTTTGTACATTTTTATGTTATATTATGTTTAATTTATTCACGAATCAAATCAGTTGTGTTTGGGACGTGACCTCATCAGAAATCATTCTTGTATGTTTGGTGAATGAGGGGAAGTTAGCAATAGTGTGATTCACCTGGTAAATGAAGGACAATGGTGAAAAGTCAGGTTTGAATAGTCAGAGTTGCGCCCCTAATTGTAAAAGAAAGAATGTTTCATGGCCTTGATGTGCTACACTAAATTTTAAAATGCCCATATAAGCCTGATTATCTGAATCTTTATACCATTCTCTCAATGTGCTTATGTGACTGGTGATGACATTTAGGAAACATGTTGAGAACTAGAGTGGATATGTTTATGTTGAGAACTAGAGTATATATTGATTCGCTATTAATTCAAGATATTGTTCAAGCCAAGGTATCAGCCTCTAGATCTTAGGTAAATAAATAGTTATAGCAGACTTACTGGTACTTTTGGGTGTTGAGACGTACTTCTGGACTCCTAGAAGCTCTGTGCTTTGCATAGAACACAACTACAGAGTTGTAAGTTAAAACTCTGGGTTTGAGACCACGAGTTAGTGTTGTGTGATACCATGTTAACTTAATTGTTTCTGTTCTAATTAAGAAACTTTTGGTGACCTTTTGTAATCAGAATATAATTACGTCGTGTGTTGTCCTTGAAGGCAAAAATTTGGTCATACTCCCCTTGGGGCCATTGGCTATCAATTAGCTAAATCAAATGAATACATCAGCTAACTTTATGAGAGAAAGTTGATTGAAGCTAATTTTTTAAAGGGTAAACGCAACTTTATTTTTGTTCTTCTGCATGACTCTGAACTGCATGCCTGATTTATTGGCTTCATGACCAGCTTCTATCCTTTTGTTGGTTTTGTGGTAAGCCCTTTAGTTTACTTATGCTTTTTGTCACTTTTACTGAATATTTTCTTTGAAACTCGTTTGAAGGCAAGTGAAACCCCTCTGGAAAGTTGCATTGTCAGTGGTGTGTTCATATTCTGTTGGGAGAATGTTATTTTTGGGAAGTAGGTATAACTATCAATTCAAAGCTGCTGATTTCATAATGACGCCTGATAATAAGTATATATATATATGCTATTGTTACTTCTTGCTGTTTTCTTCCTGTGTTGGTTAATAGCAGGTATGGAAATGTTATCTTTCACTAGTACATTCTTTTTGGGTTTTTTTACCATAGATAGCAGTAAAAAATTTCTTATTTGAGAATGAATGTATCAGAGTCTATTATCATCTTTTGTTGGTCCAATTTCAATTATTGAATCCAGTTGCCCGAACAGCTATGTCTATAACCAATACAGTTAGAATTTCAGTTATGCTGCATGAGCTGGTTATTGCATACACAGTCAGAGTTGTGCCAACTAACATAGAATTATTATTTTCAGTTATTGAAAATAGCAATTACTATATGTTTCTCTTTTCTGAATAATGGGGTTCTGTAGATTTTGTTCTCCACTAAAACCAAAACAATGGACACTGGTTATACCTGTGAGTTGCCATGGTTGATATTTTATGACATGTATAACCCACTCTTTATCAGACGTGGGGTTTAATTTATTGATTTGGCTGCTAAAACACTGACTTTGCTCATTCCTATCTTGCTTGACGTCGAGATGTTATTGTTGTTTTGAGAATTTTCCTGTCTTGCGCCTGTGGTCAAAGTAACTTCAGTTTCGTATTGGTAATTCTTGTTTTCTGGTTATGCATTCTCGGTAACAATCAATCTCTGAAATCTAGAATATTGTGTATATGAAAAGCTTTTTGTTATAGTTTCAAACCTGAATCGATAGTTGTGCTTTAAGAACATTTTGTTACTTTTGCTTTACCCAAGGACTCAACAGCACAACTGCATCTGGTAATTGGTGTTTGTGGTGATTGATTTGTAAGTTTTGGCTTGCTTGATTCAGATTATATTATGTTTAAAGATGTTCTGAATCAAGCTTCGAAACTGACAAAAGCTATGCTTTGGCATGGTCTGTAGGTTGGTTTTGGCTTCATATGATGGTAACTGATCTATATGTTTGCTTTGTTCATCAAACTCTTTCGTATCCACTGAGTATAGTCAATCGACTTTCTTCAAGCAGATTGATATTTGAATCTGTTGACAATATTTTTGCCTTAAACTGCATTCATAGAGTGTGTTGACCTAAAATGTAACGTTGCAAGCCCATAGGCTTATTTGGAGTCTGAACCAAAGTGCTACAGTTTGGTTTTTGATGATCTTTGAGAATGTTCTAGCCCTACACCCGTATGACCTACTGTTCTATAGAAGTAGTGAAAATCATGTGAGACCAAGGTTCACATTTTGGTAGAGATAAGGTGATTTTTTTTTTTCATATGTCTAAATCTTTAGAGGGACATAGCCACTTGATACTTGTACTGGAAGTACGTGTGTTGATTGAAAGTAAGAGCAGGTACTCCGTAAAATGATTGAGAATTGTGCAAGTTGACATGAATGTCATTTAAAAAAAAAAAAAAAGGGTTAATACATAAAATTCCCCCTAAATTGTTCACGTTATGCAACTTCCGTAATTAAATTATGCATGGTTGATACTGCCCTTAAACTACAATATTCCATATTTAAAACCATGATGAACTATCAATGTTTTGCAACTTTTATATTTAAACTATGGAGGTTCTTATTACTCCCTTTACTACAATAAATCCTATTTAAAATACCCCTAGATAAGATTGAGATAATGTTTCACGTGCCATACATATAATTTAATCCAGATGACATGACACGTATTGTTTTCTTCAAAATATTACATCTCTTTGTGAGCATATGGTTTAGGTCCTTAAAAAAATAAAATAAAAAATTATACAACGAGTTAGGAAAGGGAAAATAGGTGAAGGCTTAATAAATTGAAAAGTTAGATAAGCAACCAAGTAAGGTATTAGCACAATGGACCTATTAGAGCCATATTTGAATTGGATTTCTGATCCAGTGATAGCACTATCTCATGGGTTCATCTTTTGATGCAACGTGCTGCTCTTGGATGTCTGTTCAAGCTTAGAAAAATCCTTGTGTTACACAAATTTGATAATCATACTCATTCTCACCGCTCGATTGTTCTTCTGTTAATTTTGTTTGCACTGGATTCCACTGATACCTGGACAACAAATAAATTTGGTTGCTGAATTTCTTCAACATTTGGTTCTTTTAGGCATTTCGGACAACAGGTTCTATCCAGATTTGACCGATCGAGAATGAAGAAGGAGGTTTGCTCTTGTTTGCGAACTCGAGTGGTAGAATTCCTCATTCAATCGGCTCAGGACCTTCAAGTTTCTCCAATCGTCAAATACTCAGCACTATCGCTTTTCACCGATCGATTCTACCCATCTCTTTGCGCAGAAGGAACTACGGATGCAAAGAGCTGGCTCTTACAGCCTCTGAGAGAAAGCAATTTGCAGCTATTTGCGCTTGTTGCAGTATGGATCTCAAGCAAAATGCATGATTCTCCTCCCCTTGGTGTCAAATGCTTCAAGTCACTGGCTGACAACACCATTAAAGAGCAGCATTTTACAAACAAGGATTTTCTGGAAGCTGAGCTAGTATTAATACAGGTATTGAAATTTGAGATGGGCACGTTAAGCATTGCCTTCAGATTCATTGAGGATCTGCTTACCAAGTTGAGGGAAGTCGCCAGAGTCGGAGAGCAATTAAGCTTTGAAGCTTGCATGGATATCATGGACCTGCTCTATGAAAAAGGGGAGACTTCATCTTTTAATTGTTCTTCCCATCATCTAGCCGCATCGATAGTTGTTGCTGCATATGTAGTCACAGTTCCATTACAAAAGAGTGAATTTCCCATTCTTCTATGGGTCAAGTTTGTCACTTCGTGCAGAGAGAAAGATATTATAGACACAGTCAGAAATATTCTAATGCATGTGTTTGAAGCTTGAATTTCACTCAACTGTTCTTGTATTTCATGTAGCAATTCAAAAAATTCAAGAGGACTAGTGTAGAAGCATATTTGTGAACCTATAACTAATTGATAGCTCTAAATTTTGAATTAGGTTAATCTATGTCAGGTACTTTGTGGAATCATGTGGACGAACGAGCTGAAACTTCTAATCAGTCTTCTTCGCTTTCTTAGGTGCTGGTGCTTGATACAAGAGAATTTGACTCAAGATGGTACCGTTCATCACTATACCAATCACAGATCCCATGACAACTGCAACAAAATTAAACTCAGGAGTTAAAATGGCAGGTTCAATCAAATTACAATTTTTATATATGTTACCGAAGGAACAGGATTGATCAAATTACAAAGATCATATAACGATAGGATGTGAATCTGGCATCATTACAGATGATAGAGAATGAGACCTTTTTCTTGTTCATTCTAGACATCATTTCAGATAGAAAACTCCTTCTTACAAAAGAATAGCATTTTAGAATTCTTAAAAACATCAGTAAAAAGCACTTTTGAGCGCACAAGGATTCAGATAACAACATTATATGTCTCCTCAATTACGTATGTCCAAAATCTTTCACATCAAAAGAAAAAAGAGAACAAATAGAGGCATCTTGACAGTGAACAAACAGATCATAGAAAGGCCTAGAAGATAAGTTGAATGTCGAAGTGAATAAGAAAATGAAACTACGATACTGGAGTCTAGGTAGAAATGGTGGAAAAATATTTGTATGCTCTCAAAGAGAGTTTCTTCTGAGCCATATCTGGTTTTCTGTATCTATTTATTACCTTCTTGACAGAGAGCGCACAACATGGCCAATAGAATGAAATCTTTGTCAACATTTTGGATATTACAAAATTTAAAAGCAAAAGTTAAACTGGAAATGATTCCACAAGTGGAGATGCAAATGAAGAAATACCTAGCTAAATCTGAAGTGGTACACTATACGTTTAAGACCGGAAGAATATTATCTAAGAGTAGCTAACCAAGGATGCAAATCAGCCGAGTTGGCCAGTGATAGTTCCAGTTGGCTTGATTTTTCTCTGCTTGACTCTTAAATCTGATTGCAAGCATCCATTTCCTAACCTTAATCCCTAAGATGCCCATCTCAGCAGATTTGCAAGTCTAACTGAGCTTTTTGAATATGTTAAAGTTCAATTTTGCCTTTTGTACCAATAACTTGAGTACTTAACAAAAAGAAATTGCCCTTTGTATCAACGACTTGTGTAATCCTAACCGTGTAAGACAAACACTCTTGCTCAACTCTCATCTCTGGCCTCTCTCCTCTCTATATCTCTTGACTCTGACTTTCTCCAGCTTCTCCCAATCTGAATTCTGCCTTGTCTCAAATCCTACCATCTTTTCTAGACCCTGAAGCCTCACTGCTGATCTTATCATGACTCTATGGTCAAGATCTAGCTAATGGAAGATTAACACAACTCTGAAACTGATTGGTGAATGCTTTGCTACTCCTTTACTATTTTTTTTCTTATTATGCATACTTGTTTAGAACACTAAAGTGTATGGGGGAGCTGCCAAATATTTATTATCATCTAATGTGCAAGAAGCTTAAGCTCATCCACTTGATCTTTACAGAAGATCTTATGATCTTTTGCAAAGATGATATTGGATCAATATCAAAGGCGATAGAGGCTTTAACTCATTTTAGTGATGTGATCATGATCGATAGGGTTGCAGGCCTATATGGAGAAATCAAATTTGTTCTTAATAGGGGTAGATGGGCAGACCAAAGAGGTATTACTCCTGAAGACTTATTTTGTGCTAGGGGACTTCCCAATAAGATACTTGGGATTACTACTGTTTTCTAAAAGGAGGATTAAGATACAATGTCAACAACTCACTGAGAAGATTGCACATAGAATAACTAATGCCTACTTTAAACAACTTTCCTATGCAGAATGGCTCCAAATCATAAACAACTTTCCTATGCAGAATGGGGACTTAGGAGTTTGTGGAGAAAACACTTGAAGGCTATAACTTTCCTGTCAAATTTATCCGTTTGATTATGTCTTGTGTAACTTCTCTTATGTTCACAGTCAAAGTCAATGGTGAAGGACATGATTTCTTTACTGGAAAAAGAGGTCTTAGACCAGGTGATCTTGTGTCTCCTTTACTATTTGTTCTTGTTATGAAATACTTATCTAGAACACTACTAAAGTATATGGGGAGCTGCCAGATTTTCATTATCATCTAATGTGCAAGATGCTTAAGCTCACTCACTTGATCTTTACAGAAGATCTTATGATCTTTTGCAAAGGTAATATAGGATTAATATCAAGGGTGATGGAGGCTTTAACTAATTTTAGTGATGCGATAAGGTTGCAAGCTAATATGCAGAAATCAACTTTTTTCTTAATAGGGGTAGATAAGCAAACCAAAAAGCCATTACTGTTGAAGATTGATTTTGGTGTTAGGGGCCTTCCCAATAATTAAGATACTTGGGACTATTACTGTTTTTATAAGGTCGATTAAGATGCAATGTCAACAACTCAGTGAGAAGATTACACGTAGAATAACTAATGCCTAAGTACTCTAAACAACTTTCCTGTGCAGAAAAGGCTCCAAATCATAAATGCAGTGCTGTTTTTGGTTTACAGTTTCTGGTGGCTCAGTGTTCATACAGCCACAAAGTGTTCTTGAGGATGTTGACAAAAAATGTAGGGACTATCTTTGGATATCAATGTGGAGTCTACGAAAGTGCCACTTGTTTCTGGAAAAAGGTATGTTTTCCAAAAGATAACTGTGAAATATAGCCTCTATTGTCAAGTTGTGGCAATTAGCTGTAAATGAAGTTATATGACAGGTTAAATGAGTGCATGGAATGTATATGAAGAATAACACGAACCTATGAACACATAAGCCTCATGTGAATTCAAGCTGGTATTGGAAGAAAGGTAATTCATTAAAGGATCGAAGAACATGCAGGGTTGGTATGCTCATGATGCCTACTTGTTGATTGTTTGGGGGGAATATTCAATTACTAAGAGCTATAATACAATATTGTTGGGACATCAAGGTAGACTCAGAATTTCTGAACTATTATGAATCACTCTCTCTCAACCCAAGCACAAGTTCATTATATGACTTTGCAATAAATGATAGATTGCTAACTAAGAAAAGACTCAAGAGACTTCACATTCTTCACTTGTTGATTCTGTATAGATTAGCTGAGGAGATACACTCTCACTCGTTTGCAGATTGTGAATGAACAAAGAGGGTGAGAATAACAATGACACAATAGACTGGCTTTCACATACCACCAGATAATGCCAAACAGGTTGTGGAAAGGATCAAGAGGAAACACTGAAAGCAGTTTCATAAAAAAATTATGACAACACTTTGGGGGACAGTGATATGCCATAAACTGGAAATTGTTCAAAAGAGTTAATGTAAATGTAGATACAAATATAGCATGAATTTAAGAAGAAATTTGTAGATAGATTTGTTTAAACTGTATAGGAAAGCTCAAATATGAAATGGTTTGATGTTGATATTCTTATGTAACTTGAATTTTGTTACCAAAAAAAAGTATCTATAATTTATTCTAGATCACTAATTTCAAGTCTTCCTTTAATTCTTAAATTTTATGCGGAGTCAAACATCATTATATAGATTGGGACGGAAGGAATAACATTGAATGATAATAAAAGCACTTATGTCTTTTTTAATTCACATTTGATTTTAATTGTCATATGTAAGTCGGCATTGGCTAAATGTTCGTAAATTACAGTCTCAAAATTGCTAAGTCAATCACATTTAAGTACGATTTGTAAGAATACATTTTATAACTGCGACTTGTAAATTATATTAGTTAAATACAATTCATACCACTAATCCACCCAACAAATATGTAATACTCCCTAAGTTTCACTTTAATTTGTTAGGATAAGATGTGCACCTCCATTAAGAAAAAAATAATAGAAATGGTAATTTGACTAATATAATCCTATTATTTTTTTGAAAATATACAATAATAATTCTTTTCACATTTTAGAATGACTTTAAGTATTAAGAGAGAATTGAAAAAGCATAGTCAATTATCTCTTGAATTTTGAAACTAACAAATATTTTGAAACAACTATTTTTAATATATCTATCAATTAAAACGGAATGGAATTAAAATGGAACAGAGGAAGTAGTTTTTAAGTTTATACCGTACATGTAAAAAGGATGAAAAAAAAGAAGAGGCGGAGGACAAGTTTTAGGGGATGATTTAATTTGCAAAAAGGTTAAAAGATAAAAATATGTTATAAATATATTTGTATTATAGTGAATGTCTATAAAGATATTTGTATAAGATATTTGTATTGTAGTGGATATATATGTTTATATTATAGTGAAAGTCTAAATTTTGGAGAATAGTTAGGAGGAATTATCCCTATAAATAGAGAAGTTCTTCTTCATTGTTTTTCATCCCATCACGAGAAATAAGAACTTCTCTCCTTCTCTATTTCTACAATATTCTTTCCTTGTTTTATTATTTCATACACGTTATCAGCACGTGATTTTGAAGGATCTGAGGTAAGAAAAAATCAAAGTTTCTTTTGAAAAGATGAAGATTAGTATTTGTTGATATTTATGGCTTTACTAATAACAATATCGATTTGCATATAAATTTGAAAGGAAACGACTCTATTGATTCACTTTGCAATTCATGTCTCATATTTGTTCTACAAGAACAATATTGTGAAAAATATATTTGTTCTAGAAGAACAATATTGTGAAAATATATTTGTTCAAAGGTAACAATATTGTGAAAATATATTTATTCCATCGTAACAATATTAGAAAATATATTTGTTCCAATAGAACAATATTGTGAAAATATAAGGATGATATTAATTTGATATCTATTAATGAACAAAATGATATTTTTATAGGCTTGTTACAATTACAACGAAAATAAGGAGAAATCATCTATGGTATATGCAAACCTCGATTTGCTCCCAAAGTAGCAATATATTGAAAGGGGTTTTAAACTATCATAATTTAATATGATAAGTCACTTTTAGATAATTATGTTACATTCTCGAAGAATGAGAACTTTTGATAAATGTTACAAATATAGATCTAATACAGATCTAGTCCCTGAAGTGAATGTGACAGTAATTAATAAAATTTTGAAATTTACTCCCGAAGTATAAATCTGAAATTTACTTCCAAAGTAGTAAATATGAAATTTACTCCTGAAGTAGTAAGAATTTAATAGGTACTCCTGAAGTAGTAAGACTCTTCAAAATTAAATCTTATAATTTACTCATGTCTTACAATTTACTCCTGAAGTAGTAAAACCTGCAATCTACTCTCGAAACAGTAAAAGTTTGAAATAATGGAATTTAGAACTCAATATTTACTGTTTATTTCTTGACACCTGCAGTGTCTGAATTTGCTTTCATGATACCAGAAGTATTTAAGCAATATTAGATAGTGTAAATTAATGATCAAGGTCTGCAAAAGACCTTGATTATTTGTCAACAAGAATCATGACACCAATAGTGTCCAAATAATATTATGAAAAATAAATTGAAAACTCCCAAAAAATTTATTTATTATTATTTCATTCATCCCATATTGTAGTACAAAGTTGTTATGATTAAAACACAAATTGTAGTAAACCTGAAGTTTACCAATAATAAAAATGGTTATCATATTAAAACTACAAATGGTTGAAGATTAAATATCTTCAAATTACTATGGGTAAGAAATATGTATATGAAAAGTTACCTGATTTGTACTAAAATATACGCATGATGAAATTGCATGCTATAGTAAACCAGAAGTTTATTGATGTGAAATTCATGACATAGTAAATCTGAAATTTACTAAAATAAATAACACATGTCATGGCAAACCTGAAGTTTACTAGTATAGATTATTATCAGTTGACATCACCATTTTGATCATCCTGATATGATGTGTTAATTGACAAAATATATTGAAGATATAGAAGATTCGTCAAGATTTCTTTTGCATTGCTTGTTCTCATGATAAGTTAATTGTACCAGTCAATGTTGGGACTGAATTCCCAAATTCTGAAAAGTATGAAAGGTGAGTATGGGTCCATTCACCTGCCATGTGATGTCTTAGATTGATGCATCTATAAGATGGTCACATGTGCATTTATTGTCAATCTGTAGTTTGACATTCATAAAGATGCTTACTCAATATTAATTGAGTTAAAAGTATAATTTTCAAACTGTGTAATCAAGACAATTCATCTTGATAATGTTGGTTTATATCCAAGGTGGTTTGACATTGAATGTCTCCGCTAAATAGTTGAACCATTACTTATGAGAACAAAGCTTAGTGTGTTGGTTTATGATATGATATATTATATACAACAACACTTATATTCATTAGATTAAGAAATTATGATTAATTCCTCCTCGGCTCAATTGGTTCAGGGTTAGGAACCAAATGTTTTTTGTCTAATAACTTTTGATGTGCAGTATATGATTAATGAATCTATCACGATACACACAAATGAATTTTCCAAAGATGATCAGGCATGCATGTTAGTTCTACTAACATGAGGGGGAGAGAATAAGCAGCTAAGAAATATAATGTGAATTATCATTAGTGTGATTCTCATTTAAAATAATTCAAGTTAAATACCTGAAGTATTTATATTTTCATATTTCAGCTGCAAAAGCTCCTATTATATTTATGTCCCTAAAGGATAGAGTCTACAGTATGCATGAAGCATTGTAGATCAATCAGTTTCTTTTGCAATAATCTTTGAAAAAAGAATGGAAAAATAATCATAATAAGGAGGCAATGTGCTCTTGAAGAGCCTACGACATAACACTTCATAAAACCTCATGAGAGGTTTAGGTACCTAAAAAATACATTGAAAGTGATGAGATCTCAATGGATTATGTCCAATTGCAAACCGATATAAATGATATACCGTCGACGATATCTTTAATACAATATAGTGCGCAATATTGTAAAAGATTGTGAGGATCTGAATTCTACGTCTATTAAAGCATGCTGATGTAGAAATAATTATCAAGTTAAATGATGCGTATTGATAAGCGTAAAGCTTATTAGACCTATAGTCCAGACACTAAAAGATGTCAAATATTTAAATACTAATGAATGTTATCACTTGATAAAATTTATATGAAAATCATGAAGGATCCAAAATTCCTAAAGCATTTACAAGTTTCTGTAAACTTCTTCATAATTGTTATGTGAGAAAAATCAAATAAGAAAACAACATCGGAGTTTGTTGTACTTTCTATTTATGCTAATGACATAAACCTCATTGCAACTCCAGCAGAGCTTCAAAAGGAAATTGATTATATAAAGAAAGAATTTGAGATGAAAGATCTAGGAAAGACAATTTGTCTTGGTATGCAAATTAAACATTTAGCAGACGATATCTTTATACATGAATCTGCCTATACTAAGAAGGTTTCGAAACGATTTTATATGGATGAATCACATTCATTAAATACTTCGATGGTTGTTCAATCACTTGATGTGAATGATAATTTGTTTGACCTCAAGAAAAGAATGAGGATATCCTTGGTCCGAAGTATCATATCTTAGTGTGATTGATGCACTAATATATCTTGTTAATACTACAAGACATGACATTTTGTTAATTTATTAGCAAGACGATATTGTTGGTTACGTCGATGCAGGATCCGACCCACACAAAGTTTGATCTATAAAACAGCCTATTATGGCTACTTCATCAAATTATGTTGAGATAATAGCTATTCATGAAGCAAGCCGAGAATGTATGTGATTGAGATCCATGATACATCTCATGTTAGAGAAAAATGTGGTTTGAAATGTGACAATGTACCCATAATTTTATATAAAGATAATGCAGCATGCATAGGAAAACTAAAGGGAGGATTCATAAAAAGGAGATAGAACGAAACACATTTCGGTAAAACTTTTCTACACACATGAGCTCCAAAAGAATGTTGATATCAACATGCAACAAATTCGTTCAAGTGATAATGTGACTGATTTATTCACTAAATCTCTACCAACTGCAACTTTCAAGAAGATGGTGCACAAGATCGAGATGCAAAGGTTTAAGGATATTCTCATTAGGGGGAGTTAATACGCGTTGTACTCTTTTTTCCTAACGAGGTTTTGTCCCACTGGGTTTTCCTTGTAAGGTTTTTAATGAGGCAGCTACCAATGCGTATTATTAGATATGTATACTCTTTTTCCTTCACTAGATTTTTTTCACTGGATTTTTTCTCGTAAGATTTTAACGAGGCACATTATCTATCAAATAGACATTCAACGGGGAGTGTTATAGATATATTTGTATTATAGTGAATGTCTATAAAGATATTATAGTGAAAGTCTAAATTTTGGAGAATAGTTAGGAGGAATTATCCCTATAAATAGAGGAGTTCTCCTTCATTGTTTTTCATCCCATAAAGAGAAATAAGAACTTCTCGCTTTCTCTCTTTCTCTACAATATTCTTCGTTTTGTTTTATTATTTCATAACATAACAAAAGTTAAATACGAAAAAATTCCTACTTAGTGGTGTAGTAATTAGGGGAAAGTATGGGCCTAGCAAAGAGTAGAAGAAAGGAAAAAAAAATATAAATATACAACTATAGAATAATAATTACAATAAATATCAATAATTTCATGTTTTCAAATATAGCAAAAAAATATTTATCTAAACAATTATATTTGATAAAAAAATTATTTTTATTTAAAAATCCCATGAATCATGCATGTATATTAACCGTTGCATTCCATATACTTTTCAGTTACTGCAGAACCAAAAAAATTACTGCTCTACTGTGCGTTTTCAATTTTTTTCTGCGCGGTCGCGCAAATGTTTCTTCATTTTTTATACTCACTGCCACTATTGCGCGTTTTCAAATCAAACTGCACGGTCATGTAACTAATTAAAAATAAGCCAATTATTTTTTTTGTCCCCTTTTTTAAATATTTAATTATAATTCTGTATTTCTTTGTTGGGTTAATCATGATAACTAGTTTACATATTGATATATCTTGTTTGTTAAAATTTAATTTTAGAGCTATTTATTGCATATGTGTTAGCTTATTATAATTTGAATTTATAATTTGTTTGGAATTTGGTATTAAATATTCTTAGAAAATGATATTTTTTTTTATCTTATGTTGATTTATTTTTTGAGATTTTATATAATGTAATATTGTTATCAAGATTAGTGGTTTAGTTGTTTGTAAAATGCTAAGAAATTGGTAATACAATATATTTTTTTTGGAAATAAATTATGTTTTATGAATCCGTATTTTATTTATTGATTTATTGGTGGACAAGTTAATTATATATTGGTATAGATCATGGTTAATATTTGTATTATAGTTGAGATTTATAAATGTTTACAAATTGGTATTGAATGTCTAGATACTTCAAACCTACTTATCAACATAAACTAACATTATATAAACCCTAAAAATATACCAACATATCAACATAAGATAAAAAAAATTAAAAGAACATGTATAAAAATATTTAAAATCAATTTCGAAACATTTATAAATCTTAATTATAATACAAATAACAAATATGACAGTAAACAACTTGAAAACCAAACTTTTAACCTTAATCTATACCCATATGTAATCAACTTGTCAAACAATAAATCAACAAACAAAATGCACATTCATATAATAAAATTTATTTTCAAAAAGAATAATGTTGTTACACCCCGTAAATTCTCGATATGTGGATGACCTATTCGCATGTTGGTTAAGAGTTTTAGAATG
>JACEIK010002800.1:37942-54261 GCA_018107945.1 Datura stramonium | reverse complement strand
ATATAATTTTCTATATAATGAAAGTTGGCTAAAGCCCTTAAACTATAAGATAAATAAGCCTCTTCAGACTGTACAATTTGACGTCGAGCCCATGCGAAGGGTTTGGTTAAGACATGAACATGGATCTTTATTTGAGTCCAGGTAAAGCCCAGTAAACCTTTCACTATCTGAAGCCCATTAGGATTTTGGACCTCTTCAACATCCCCTCATTGCTCTCGCTGTCTTCTTCAGTTCCATAAATTCCCAAGTCCTATCGCGGTTTTAAAAAAAAACGAGTGGAAAGAAGAGCAAAGTAAAAATAAAAATAAAAAATGAACGTCGGTGGCGGAACAGTCGCCGGCGGCGATGTCTCCTCCACTTCCTCCGCCGTGTCTCAGTGGACCTTCACCCTATCACAACGTTATCAACACCTTTTGGATAAATCGACACCTCAGGTCCTTCATCGGTGGATCTTCTTCGCTGTGATCGCTTTCATTTACGTTATACGCGTGTTCATGGTTCAAGGTTTCTACATCATCACATATGCACTAGGAATCTACATAATCCAGCTCCTTATTGCTTTCCTTTCCCCTCAAGTAGATCCGGAAGTAGAGGGTCCTACCCTTCCCACTCGCGGTTCCGATGAGTTTCGCCCTTTCGTTCGTCGCCTTCCTGAGTTTAAATTCTGGTGCGTCATCATCTTTGCTCGGTTCCTTTGCCAATTTACGTATCTCCTTTTGCTTGCTTATGAATTTTCGGATTTGACGTTGATATGCACGCGCTATTGTGATCTCATTCTGTAGTTTGATTTTCTTTTGACTTTGACATGAGTAGCTGATGGATTTTTTTGTGGGTAATTGATCTGATGGCTCTTGATATCAGTAGACGGCTAACATTTGCTGTAATCAAGATGTGGATTGCTAAAATTGGATTTATATTTTTAGGATTCTGAAAATTATTTTATAAAGGAAGAATTGGCATTTTCAAATAAAAATTGTACATTTCATTGCATAGTTTTTTTTGAATCTGCTGAGAAGTTTTGTTAGTTGATCAGCTTAGTCATGCTGTTGCATATTCATGATTATGGAAGTTGATGCTCCACTGAAGAAATTCTCTGATCTGTTTGCTAGTTGCTACCTATTCCTGCCTTTACATGATGATCTAGGATCTGAATAAAAAATAGAAGAATAGGAGTAGAAAGAAGGAAAGCTACTTTTCTTAAACTATTTTGTAGTATGACTAGACAAGCTTAAGACACGGTGCTTGGAGGAATCAGCTCGAGACCAAACATTTCCAAATGGGGCATCAAGTTAACATGTTTTTATTTGTTTTGACCTGGGATTTCTGCATTTTTTTTTTCAGTGGTGTCTTTGAGCTTCACTCTACTAATATGCAACATTGGTTGAACCATTCAGCATTTGAGACCTACTAACTCCATCAATCCAGATTAGCGTTGCATAACTAAAGGGGATGCCCCAACAGGAGTTTCTCCGTCATGCAGCATGTTATGCATGAGATTAACATAGATAGCCTGGGACGTCTGATTACTCTAAATTGTAATTGGTACAAGTTACTGGAAGGGTCTCTCAAAGCTCAAAAGCATGAAAACGTGTTGCATCCCTTACAAAGAAAAAGTATGAAAAATTGATGCATCCTTTTTCTGCTCTAGAACTCTTTGCCTAGCTCCAATTATGGATCTAATATTCATGTCATGACAAGATAATAGTATCACAATTATCTGTTTTGTACTGCCCAAGTAACTTTTATAGATAGAAAAATCCTACTTAAAAAATAAAAAAAGATAGATAGAAAACTCATGTGTTAAAAAATCACATTGATTTCCCTGAGCATGAAAGCTTAAGGCCTTAATCAATCACATGGGGCTTGGTTAGATCTGTTTACTGAATTGGCTGTTTAAATATCAGTTGTTTTATTCATCAACTGTACTTGTTTGCCCACCAACAACACACCCAATGTAATCCTACAAGTGGGTCTGGGGAGAGTAGTGAATACGCAACCTTACCTCGAAGGTAGGGGTAGAGAGACTGTTTCCGGTAGACCCTATATATATATATATAAAATTCTTGTGTTGCCCACCATATCTTTATTATCAAGATGTTATTTTTTAAATTTAATGACTAGGAATAAGCTTTCTTTTCTTGCAATCTGCCCTTTTACTGGAGTTGAGTTTAAGATATGTCGCTAGGATAAATTCTTATTAGCATGAGGTGATTATTGTGGAAGTTCTTTAATTATATGGGAAAACCTAGGTGATTTTATTTGGAAGCTCCCTGGTTATTTGGGACAACTTATCTCAATCAGTTAATAATTATAGAATAGTATACAAGAAGTGTTGTCCTAATCACAGAATTATGTTGGTCCATTACTGCTATTAGGTTTATAGGTGTTTTTGGTACAATTTTGGCGACGTTTTTCAGTGAGGCAGGTACCATAGTCCTGGGCTTTTATTTTATGACTTGTGGCCATCCCCGACCGGGAACACTTATAGGATCTCTTGTGTCAATCCATTTCATTCCTCTCGTTAGAACGTCTGTAGCTTTCCTAGCTACAGATCTAGCTCTGATTATTTCCAAATAATTGTTGTATCTCACAAGCCACATTAATTGGTTGACCAACACTTTCGTGATGGTCAGAGTGTTGGTCTGTCATTGTAAATTTCTACGTGTTGGAAATGTCCTAATCCAAACTGTCATGTTTTCAAAATTGTCTCATGATTTTCAAAAGTATTCAGCATGTCTGGAAAAAAAAAGTAAACTTGGTGACCAGCTTCTGACCAGACATGCTGATCAGCAAGTCTACTTGGTTCCCAGCCAGTAGTTCAACGTCTCCCAGTAATGGTTCCTGATCTTGATGTTTGTAATAGTTTTAGTAGCTCGGATGAGTATGAATTTAGGACCTTGAGTTTGTGATATGCTTTAGCCGGTGCAAGGAGTGAGCAGACTCCTTCTACCCTTTCTCCTTTACACTCTCTTAGTTATCTGAATTTCTTTATTTCACAAGATCTTAGGTTCTTTATATTTTTAAAATGATAGTGGTGTCCAGGCTAGCTTGAGCGTACATCGACTATTCCACTATATACCTGTGCAGTGTTACTTCCACTGGCACATGTACTAGGCAACCTTGTCCACCCTGCTAAGGCGGATGAGCAGAAATCACCTCATGTTTCTTGTCTCGGTTGGGATTCACCCTAATCTCTGAGGTTTGCACTTACTTCATTGACCACTAGCCCACAGCCTTGGGTGCAACATATGATTGGGGATTCCTATTCTAGTTGATCACTTAATCATATAACAGAACTTCTTCATCGCGCACTTCGTATATGCACCTATACTTCTTCTGTTTGTCGCAGTCATCATCCAAATTTTGTTGGGATATCAGCTTCTTAAATCAGTAGTTTGGCATAATTTACTTTTCCTTGACAGGTACTCACTAACAAAAGCAGTCTGCATTGCTTTTGTGTTGACATTCTTCAGTGCCTTTGATGTGCCTGTATTTTGGCCAATTTTGTTATTCTACTGGTTGGTGCTGTTTGTTTCAACAATGAAGAGGCAAATAATGCACATGGTGAAATATAAATATGTTCCTTTCACATTTGGCAAGCAGGTACATACAAAATTTAGCTTTAATTACATTGGTGTCTTTTCACATCGTCCAGCCTGCATTATCTCAAAGTTTTTTCTTTTTTTTTTCTTTCAAAATTTTGAAATTGATTGGAAATACTTCTTTTCTACAGCGTTACACTGGAAAGAAAGTGCCATCAGCTGATGAGGGAAGTGTTTCCAAACCTTGAGGTTCAAAGCAGATTGAGCTTTTTATGGTGGGGAATGAATTTGTTTTAGCTACAAATTCGTCTGGATGGCTGTATATTTCACCAGATAGATTTCTGATTTGTGCTATGCCATTGAATATATGATTATCAATGAATTCTTAGATTACAAGACTTAGTTCTCCTAGAAGCTGCCCACGTATCTTGATTCTTTCATTGATGGGTGTCAACTCTTATTCAATTCTAGCTTAGTAGATGATAACAGTTTGCATATCTCTATGTTGGAGTTCTTGTAACAATTGTTAAGTACTGCTGCATATTAATTTTGCGAATAAATTGCCATGCACCCTAGAGCAGTGAAAACTAATCTTTCGAAGGGTGGAAGGCCCTATATCCATGAATTGTTTTATCCCATTTCCCGTTTGATTCACGGCTTCTACAGAGATTTGCTTGATAACTATTGAACTGCTGGTAACCATAGGATTCCTGCTGGTTGAAATCTGTGTCAGTGTAACGAAAGTGAAATCTACCATTATGTTGCAGCACTTTTATACAATGAAAGGGATATCCAGGAATAATGTTTTAGCTTTACTGTTGGAGATTAGAATCAATTTAGGGGCAAGAATAGAGGTCGTCATTTTTTCTTTCAATCTTTGCTTTGATTACACTTCTTTTAAGTCGAAGGGTTTATCGGAAACAAATTTTCATTCCCACAAAGGTAGGGTAAAGTTTGCATACATTCTACCTTTCTCAAACTTCACTTATGTGATTAGTATGCTGTTGTAATAGAGGTCGTTATTGGAATCTTCTATCCTGAATGAAAGATAAGGAAAGGTAGGACAATTATTGTGTGAGGGGCTTGGAGAGTCACAAATTCATGCCCTTTTAGGAGCTGAATAGCCTCTTTTGCAATCCAATTTGTAATTTTCAAGTCTTTAGACCTGCCTTCCATGTAAATGCTCTGTTCTCACCTTTGGGGCCTAGTTGTGTTGTTGCCCCTGTAATTGATAAGTAACCATTGTCACAGAGTTTCAAATTTCATAGGTAAAATTTCATGACAACATTATTTTTCAGTTACGTGGCCCGAAAAGTGGTTGTTAGTGAATTTTACCCCATTTATAAGGTACTTATGGGTCTCTGGATTACCAGTGCAGTGTACCTATAGTATTAAACACCAATACCAACCGTTGAGGACACCAAACATTCAATTACATAGCAGACACTATGATATTGGATTATACTTTGTATACTTAAATTATTAATCCCACACCAAACACTTATTGGTCACTAACCTTCACTCTGTTTCTCATTGCAGACTGATTAACCCCTCAGATCAAATCGAGCAAATAAATTATAAATAAAAATACAAGTATGGTTTCGAGATAAGTCAAAAATATGATTCTAAAGTTGAGCCGACTGGATAATATTTGATCTTGATATGCATCCATCCAAACCAGTATGATTTGAGTGTAAAATTAGTTCTACACTTGGTACTTTCTCAGACAGTACATTAACATTATTGTAGTAAGGGTGTTTTAAAGAAGCCTAGTCTGTACAATGATGCAATGTATACAATGAATGGTTGCATTTCAAAGGGGAAAGGTGTCACTTTCAGCCAAGTTCATTATGGATGTAGTGCCACTTACTTTAGAAGATTGGTGGAGGACCACCATTTATTGGCTAGACTCTATCCAAGTACAAAATCTTGGGAATCTTTTGGTTCTCTTTTTGGGGGTTGCCAATTTGTCCATGATGATTTGCTGATTATTAATCAGAAAAGGGGTTTTGTTATGTGATCATATGCTTACTCATTTGTGTCAGCAGAGTTCAGTATCTAGGGTTTGACTTAAAACTGCTCAAGGGGTTGGAAATGTTAGTGGCAAGTGATGAGCAAAGGAAACAAGTTTAGATTTAGTAAACGGCGGGTGATTTTTTTTCATGTGTTTGACATTATTGGACAAAGTCATATCAGCTACCTGTGCTAGTGGGAGGTAATAGACATTCAATATAATAATTGAGGTGCGTGCAAATTGACCTGATCACCTCAATACTACTATAAAAGATGTGGAATAAAGTGAACAAGGGGATTGCAGTATGAGAGGGCTCCCTCAACTTTGGAGATGAATAAAATGCTCTGTTGGTATTTCAGAAAAAAAGTAGGAGAGGGTTTGTGGTCTTTAAGGGAACACAAAGTTGGTTAAGGATTCATAATTATGAACTCTAGACCATGCAAGTTAGTAGTACGTAACAGTTTACTTTAGAACCTAAAAATCTAACTACTAAAACAAAAGTACAGTAAGTAGCTAAGAATATTTGAATGGGGTGTCACTATTGAATGATTATACAGGCTGTTATATTTAATCTTTATTAAAAATGAAGGACCCCATTTTCAGCTGTTAGTTGGATCACAAAAATAACAGAATAACAGTGTCCTTGTATCCATGACTAACAGTGTATGCCTATCATATCCCTGTTACCAAACTCGTTTACTTTTTACTGATATCATTGATGTCAACTCTACTCTCACATACCACCCCACCACCCACCATCACCAAGAAAGGCAGTTCGATATCCAAAGTATTCCGTGTTCACGCAAGATTCGGTGAAGGGCTACACTAAGCCAGGATTTTGGGATCAAAATGCACGAAGAAGTAAAAAAGATTCAACATATAGTATATATACATAAAAAAATATATTTATCTGCACAGTGTAATTTTTCAGCAAAAGGGTGTCCTAGGACAAGGGTGGCTCCGCCACTGGTTGTAATATAAGCAGTCTACTCTGACTTAAGCATCAACAGTTAATTTCACTTTTCGAACCCGTGACCTATTATCCCAAAATTTCCTCTACCAAACCAAATAAATATTACTATAGAAAAAACAAGAAAACAGTGGTAAGAAATATGTTTCACTTAAGTTCATCAGTATCCTTCACACACCTCCCACACTCATATTAAAGGCAATAAAATTCATCTTTTTCTCTCTACAATTTTATTGTGATTTGAAGTAACAGTGTGTAGCTTTATGTTCTTTTTGTTTCTCTTGAGGAAATGGAAGGTGGACTCCCCATGCTGAACTGTCTATTACAGCACACACTTAGAAGTCTCTGTACATGCTCTGACTCTTCTCCTAATGCTTCTGATTGGGTCTATGCTGTTTTCTGGAGAATTGTCCCCAGAAATTATCCTCCACCCAAGTAAGCACATTAATAATGAAAAATTCGAACATTGCTAGTTACACAAGAAGAATAGTGTTAGTATTTTTTTATTTTTTTTTGACTTTTGTTGCAGATGGGATCATGGAGGAGGTTTGCTCGATCGCGCTAAAGGAAACAAGAGAAACTGGTAATGATATTAGTACTAAGAGTTTTAATTTCTGGACTATTTATTAATTTGCATTGAAATTCATTTTCAGGATTCTTGTTTGGGAAGATGGTTTCTGTGACTTTTATGAATGTGAAAGATCCAAAAGGGAATATGTAAGGATAAATTTTGGTCCTGAAATCTTCTTCAAAATGTCTCATGAGGTTTATTCTTTTGGTGAAGGGTGAGATTTCAGTTTCTTGTTTAAGTAGAATAAAGCTGCTGTTTCCTAAGCAATGTATTAAATCTGTTAGTAATAAATTTTCAGGTTGGTGGGCAAAGTTGCAGCAGATAATAGTCACAGATGGGTGTTTAAAGATGCCCCAAATGAAAAAGATTCAAGCTTTATTTGCTCATGGAATATGTCCATTGAACCTGTAAGCACCACTAGACCTCATTTCCTCCCCACCAGCGGTGAATTCAAGATTTGAGTTCACATATATATCTATGTTCCTTTTAAAAAACATTGGGTTCAGTTTGAACGTCAACCTCAGCTCCCAACCCCCTCATTTCCCAAAATTCTTCATGATTTCTGTATTTGCCTTTTTCTTTTTTGTCAGCAACCAAGAGCCTGGGGAGTTCAGTTTCATTCAGGAATTCAGGTAGTGAGATTCAGCTAATGACAAAATTTTATTACTCTTTACTCATTTCAAAGAATGTTAATTTAGGAAGTTTCTGTTTTTTGTTTTGGCAGACTATTGCAGTTATATCTGTTAGGGAAGGCATAATTCAGCTTGGCTCATTTAATAAGGTGTCTCTCGTCTCGTACTTAGTGCTGCTTATCGCTATTTATTCCTTTTTAACGCTACTTAATACAATTTAGTAATACTTTAATTCTACAGTCTTCTTCTTATTCTTCCTTTTTGGAAGTGTATATTCATGTGTTTTCACTGCTAACTGTTTCAATACTTGCAGGTTCTTGAAGATCACAATCTTGTATTAAACATTCAGAGGAAATTCAGCTACCTCCAGAGCATACCGGGCATTTATGCAATTCAGAGACCTTTTCTACCAATCCAACATCCACACACTTACAAGCCAAACAATGTCACTCTAGTAAACGAGACAGATTATGGAATGGATGATAAACACCAGCTAATTGGGTCGAAAAGACTTCATGGTGAACGATTAATTCATGAGTTTCCGTTCAAGTCCATCAACTTTGGCCATAATAGCCCACAAAGCATCGCTAGTCTACCTTTGTGGTCATTGCCTGCAGCACCACCGTCTGGTTATGCTAATGCAGCACATGACATGAGTCCTTTACACGACGGAGTTGTGAGGAACACTACAAGCAAGGATGTCAAGGTTGATGGATTAGGTCATTTTAAGTTGGCAGCTGAGGAAAATGACCAATTTTCCTTACACCAGAACTTAGGACTGGAAAATAAGGTAGTTGAGGTTGGTTTTAGACAACTAGGTAAAGGAGGGGCTGCTCCAAATCCAAATTAATTGCAGCTTAGTGTAAGTAGAAAGCTGCAAAGGGTCTAACTACATAGGGACCTTTTGCTAGTTGCTAGTTTTAACTTGATGGAGTACTGAGTAATTTGCTTATATCATAATGGCATAGTATCTTTAGCAATTTGTTCTGCTCATATTATGTCTTGGATATGCACTTTCTGAGAAACATGTACATATTGTTTGATTTACTTGTATGTGGAGGCGGATCTACACTGTAATCTATGGATTCGCGTAAACCCAATAACTTTTATCAGGCCCCATATATGTATTAAGAAATTCATTAAATATATATAAATATCCAATTTTCGACCATTGATTTAGATTTGGATTGCAGTTGTTGCAACTTGTAAACTTGGTAGTTTGATCCACTTGGTTGTTGCTAAAGGAGGTGGAAATTGGAATAGCAACACAGTTGAAGATTTTGATTCCTATTGAGCCAAACAACTAAGAGTAACTAAATCAATCCAAACATAATACAAAAAATCAGCAAATTAAACCACAAAGTCAAGAATGTTATTATACTAACCAAAGTTATGTCAGAATTGGTTGAACTAACTGTGAGTTTAGCATAAAAGGAAATGCCAATGCATTCTTACTGAATGTGATGATCTTAGGATCGAATTAACCAGGTGTAATACAGAAGCTATCAAAGTTGACCTTAAAAGATGATACATCAGTCAACAAAAGAGACTCAATAATTTAACGTGGTTCAGACAATCGATCTACGTCCTGAGATAGGAATGAGCAATCCACATGTAAATTATCAACATGTATTGTAGTTAGTGTGCAAATTAAAGCTACTCTTTTTACACAAGACTAAGAGTCATTGGGGACCAGATCTTCAGGTTCTAAAGTAAGGTAAGGGAAGAAAATTATTGTCCTTTGAAAGAGTTCACTAAATGAACTGGCAGCTAGTGTCCTCCCTATTCAAAAATTTAATTACTACATATCACATCACTAGTTAGATCAGCTCGATGTTGATCTTTTGCCTACTTGTTTCCCACTTTTCTAATTGGAAACAGAGTTGTACCAATATTTAGAAAGATAGTAGGAGCAGTCCTGGACCAATGCATTCACTACTTCCTTCAGAAGGGAATCTTTTTTCAAACACATCATATTAGAGAGAGTTGTCAAAAATTCACATAGTATAAACTCGAGATCTCCAATTAATGGTGAAGGATTTCAATCATCCGCCACGATCTATATGGGTAGTTTTTAGCTCTTAGAGGTTATTTGGTTGAGAAATAAGTTATTCCGGGATAACTAATCTTGGATTGGAATAACCCGGGATTGTTATCCCACCCTCAATGAGAAATAAATAATAAATAGTCTCAGGATTAATTTTTGAATGAGTTTATCCCACGTTTGGTTGGGATAACATCTCAGGATAAGTTATCCCGTAATTATAGTGTTGTTTTTATCCCACCCTCATGGGATAAGTTATCCCCCGATAACTAATCTCGGAATAAGTTATCTCGAGATTTTATCTCAACCAAACGTGGGATAAACCCATCCAAAAATGAATCTTGAAACTATTTATTCCTTATTCCTCATTGAAGGTGGGATAACACTCCCGAATTATCCTAACCCGAGATTAATTATCACAAAATAACTTATTTCTCAACCAAACGAACGCTTCTCACTATTCTCAGGTGACTCGAACATCATACCAAAACAGGAAAAAGGTGTGTATAGGACAATTAATAAGGATTAGGGAAGCAAGGTTCAAGATTAGATTCTACATTTGGGAAATAGGAGTGTAATCTTGGAAAGTGAAACAATCAAAAATAGACCGACAAAAGCAAAGAAAGTTGTAGCACAAAGACAGTATGGATGGTCCCTAGCTCTGATATTTTTCCTTTTCACTATTTTGGGGACAAGATGCCTATTTAATTTTCCTAAAAAATATGTGTAGTGACTTAATCATACGTGTTATATATGCTCTTTCAAAGGGTCCCTACGTTACGAAAACGTTACTCCACTTGTAGTGCGAGTTAGAATATGGATTATGGGTTAGATCGAATCAGTAGCATTGGTTTTATTTTACTTTTTAAATTTTTTTTTATTATGTCTGAGTAAGAAAAGGGGATTACAAGTTGGAGAATTTAATTCTCACCAACAAAAAAAAAATTCAAGTAACCAATCATCCAATTTATTAAGATTTCCCACTAACTTTGGTCTAATCTGTATTCATCTTGAGAAATTTATTAGACGTGTACACATTATTAGTTTAGTATCCAAAAGAACTAGAATGATTATCACAAGTTTCAAAATCTTGACTCCCCCTCTGGCTTCACTTTGATAACTCGGGTTCAAAATATTAGTATATTATAAAACTTGTACCATTGGCCAAAAAGTGACACAAATAATTTAGTATCAAAAGGGACAATCTTAACAAAGAAAAAGTGGATCGAGATATGTGTTGCGCAGATTTTTTAAAAATGACTGTCACACTCGTGTCGAATCTTTAAAAAATGCTCTACTTTTGAAGAATTTGGTCACACCCAACAACATTTTTAAAAAGTTCAAGCAACATAGATTGAAACTACGAGCTACATCATATATGATAAATCTTGTTTGAATTAGATTTAACATATTGGAATTTGGTGTTGAGAAAAGCCTGAGCCATCATATTACCAAGTTGGACTTGGCCTTGGGTTGTGAGATGAAGCCCATCTGAACCCACTGGTAGACCATTAGCATCTACCTTTATTACATTTGGAAGATCAATATCCATCTGTGCTTGTCTCACTACATTTACAAATTTTCCTACAAATGGTTTTTTTGGATAATGTAGAACAACCTGCAAAAAAGAAGAGTTTAGTTTACTTCTCTACAACTTCTTTTCTTCTTTTTACATAATTGATAATCTATAACTACAACTATCTGTCTATAGTAATCTTGATTTGTTAACATGAAAGAAATGTTGTAAAAAATTGTAGTTGATTCAATTGAGTTCGAGTTATATATGTTGCCAGTATATATGCTCTTACATCATCGGCTGAAATTGACTTACAATAATAGGTAACTCTTCCTATCAAAACTTTTCATATGATAACTAGAAAAATAGGTAACTCTTCAAATGATAACCAGAAAAATAGAGCGAAAACTTGTTAAACCCAACTAATTTGCATCGATAGCATAAAAATCTAATTTATACGGTCAATATATATAATATAAATCCGTGTTAACTAAGGATTATCATCTTATGCAGAAATCACTTGAAAGAGAACACTAATACTGTAGTACAATGTTTTCAA
Organism: Datura stramonium; assembly: GCA_018107945.1. NCBI lineage: Eukaryota > Viridiplantae > Streptophyta > Magnoliopsida > Solanales > Solanaceae > Datura > Datura stramonium. The sequence goes on along the minus strand of JACEIK010002800.1, from coordinate 42,413 downwards.
ATTAGTATTTATACCTTTACTAAAGCTAAGAATTTGTTCAAAAGCATGTACCTTCAAGAAATGTTGCAACTTGCAAGCACAATAATAGAATGAAACCTAGCTATACTACCCAAAAAAAAAATTAACTACGAATTTCATTGCCAATGTATCTCTAAATTTTCAGTAGCTAACATAATTTTTTGATAATTCATTTTAAAATCTGGTGTTAAATAGAATTAGCGACAAATTTTATTACTTAATAACAATAAAAGTTGTACCTCGCTAATTTCTATTTTTTTAAGTTTATACGTACGTCAAGCAAACTAAAGTGCGAAGGAAATTAAAGCATATAAATAGTTTACCACAAGAACTGGAAGCAGAGGAGAATTCAAATCAGCACGTAGGTGTCGAATGAACTTTATAAATTTGGATTTATAATCTCTTGCACTATACTTGTACTTTGAATCACTTTCACCATGGTACCATAGTAGTCCTCGAATTGTTCCTCCATCTCTAAGAGAAATCTTAGCTCTATTTATCAATTGCTCATAAGGCAAATTCCCAGGAATCCATGCATGAATTCCAGTCCCTGACTTAGAACATGGCACTAAACCAATAACCCCAAAATTTGGATCTTGTTTAAGAATTGCATTAGCAAATGCCATTCCAGGACCAATTCCACAATTTTGAAGACAATCAACCGCGTAATTAAGGGGTTCTCGTGCAATTTCCCACTTGGTATTTACCCTTAATCGAAGAATATTATCTGGATTAGGTTGACATTCGTGAGGTACGATACCATCCCAAGAGAAGTTGTGTACACCTCCTTGACCTGCCATGTTGCTTTGCCCTGCTAATATGAATATTTGTTTGTTCAATTTGTATGTGCTCCGACTCGTAATTAGTAGATGATCGTGATCGTTACGACTCCTAATCCACCTTAAGTAAAGCAGAATCAAAATAAACATCAAGATTAACAATATCTCTTCGGTTGCATTTTGTAACTTCTTGTTTCCCCTCATTTTTCGATTTTGTCCCACAACTGTATTTTGTTTCACTTCTTGTAAGTAAGAATATAAATGACATTTAACACGAGGATAATTATCTGGTCCTCTTTTTTTTGGGTTGCAAAGAGTGTGTGTATCATAATTGTTTTTTTCAAAAAAAAAAATATTGTATCACGTTGAAAATGCATTTACTTTTGTTTAATTTGTATTCTGAGATTAATTTCTTATTTTAGTGACATCTCAAGATGGAAAGTGCAAAGTGCCTAACGTTGCAGCTTCAAACAGGTACATCTTCAGTGGAATTAGTGCATTGAACGATAAATTTTCCAAATAAAGATGATACTTCCTTCTCTTATTATAGCCCCGGTGAGGAGAGGCACATCGAGTTCATCTAAATTCAGTATTTTTGACACGAAATATAAATTTATGTATAAAAATTTATTAATATTAAAATAAATAATAAATTTGAACTTATTATTTTAAAAATAGAATAAAACTTTAATTTTTTAATTCGCATTTATTAGTGAGATTAGATTGAATTTCGTCTTGCCACACATTTTATCTCCTTTTTTGGGGGGCTAAAGAAAGTAGCCACCTTGGTGGCTAAACTTAAATAAAAGATTAGACAGAGCATGAGAGCAACATCTAGATCTATAATTTTAAGACTGATGTTTATTGTATGGTATTAGATTTTAGAAACAATTATCACGATCACTGTTTAAAACTATTTTGCAATTTGTTGGTATGCATATTGTCAAGAGGTGTTCACCAAAAGGAACTCGAAGGTGAACCACCTTATTTATGGGTAAAATTCTCAAATTTTGTCACTTTTTCAGTTCATAATTAAAAATTAGTTATTGTTATGAAGTTTTAAATTTGATGAAATTTACTTTTTTTTCTTTAATTTGAAAAAAACCCTCATATTGAGTGATCTGTTTTGACGATAGGTGCATTAATCTAAACTAAAATATTGTGCACATTGAATTATTGAAGTAGTCTTATTCAATATGCCTGTGCACCAATTGAAGTTTGTTACATCCTTGTGTTGTATTCATCAAGTTTTTTTAAAATTATTATTATGATTATTATATCGGGGATAGGAAATAAAAAAATGGGAAGGAATTACAGAATGAAAATTAAATTCTCATTAATAAAATAAAAATTCAAATAGCCAATCAACGGAGCTATTAAGATTCTCCTATTCATCATAGTTAATCAGTTAGCTGTTTGGAAATGAAAAACGGCCTATGTTAAATGCCACAATAATATTGTTTCACCTGGGATTTTTAAGCTTCTAGGATGACAATAACTGTTTAGTTATAGTTGATCGACTATACATATCATTATTGGTTTGTTGATTATGTCTATGGTTAGTTTGACAATTTTCCTTCCTAGAGGCAGACGAAGCATTGCGATATCAAATTTATTTAAATTTTGTATTTTAATTCGTAACATAAATTAATTGAATTCTGCTAAAATTATAACAAGTAATAGTTCTGAAATTATAATTTTAAAAATATAATAATTTCAATGTTATAAAATTCAAAAGTTGAATTCAATAGAATTTAAATTCTTATGCTTCTCATTTATGATTTCATCTTGATTGGAGAGAAAATCCTAGGCATAATAGCGACTACAATGATGAAAATTTAAAATTGATTAGAAGGATATTCATGAATATGATTAAAAAAACAAATTGTCTCAAAAGGAGCAACATACATAAACATTTTCGAAAAATTTTAATAGCTCAATTGGTTGGCTATCTGAAGTTTCACCTTATTAGTAAGGATTTGATTCCAATCTTATAATCTCCTCTCAAATTTCTTCTTTTCCTTTTTTCACTCGTGTGTAATAATTTTATTTTTAAAAATAAAAATAAAAAATACATAACACTTCTGAGTCTAGCATACTGCTGAGATGCATCACATGAAAGTGGTACAAAAAACTGACAGTAGGTTATACAATGTTGAATTGTTAATAATAATAATAATAATAATAATAATAANATAATAATAATAAAAAATCAAGAGAACAGATTAAAAGGGAAAACATATCTATTTTGAAAAGAGAAATTGTTTAGGGTAAGAAAAGCATGAGCAAACATATGACCAAGTTGAACTTGTGCTGCTGTTGTGAGATGAATTCCATCTGGACCTATTTCAAGTCCCTTCGCATCTATTTTAATCACATTTGACATGTTGATTCCCAATTGAGCTGCTCTCACTTCTTCTATATATGGCCCTTTAAATGGCTTTTTCGGATATGGTATGATTACCTGTATACAAATGTAACAATAAATTTAACTTAAAAAAGACATCGTACAGATTGTACTATAAATTATAATTTTTATTATATTATAAGATACACAAAATTTGTTAGAAGTTGAAATTGTTTGATCGTCCAAATAGTAATAGCGTCATTCTTTTTGAAGGAAAAGAGAATTAAATAATAAAAAGAAAATCTCTTTCCTCTAAGATTTTAAAATGCATTTATTTTAAAAAGTATTTTTTGTCAAAAATGTTTATGATAAGATATGTTGAGAGTGTAGTAATTTGCATAGTCAATTAAAAGTATTTTTGTCAATACTAAAGTAGTAATTTGTCAAAGAGGAAAACTACAAACAATTTCAACTTTACTTTCTTGAGAGAAACTATTTTTTTCAATTTCAACTACTACTATTATTACGTAGAAATATTTAAATTTTTTTCTAAAGAATTGATCAAATGATGCCTCGATTTTTTAAAATAAACAAAAAAATACTTTTTTCCTCGCAATAACATTGAACAAGGACTAGCTACAAGAAAAAATGTCCAAGTTTACCATATAGTAGGTTAAAGCCAAACACAAGACAATTGGTAAACTATAGGGAAAAAATAACCCCAAAGAATACAAATATGGATGGCAATAGGGTGGGTTAGGGCGGCGCAAGTTTTGACCTATTTAGATTTTAATCTATCTCGCCCTGCCCTATTTATCTATCTCGCCCGCCTCATTTAGTATTTTTCAAAATTACCCCCAGCGCCTCCCTCCTACTTTTATGTTATTTTTTTCATTTAGCAACATGAATTTTTTTAAACTTCTTTCCATCTATAAATGAAAGAATGATACACAATACTTTATTGCGACGTCTCACTTTTCATCCTTCAACTTTACAAAAATAAATTATTCTAATTTGGTAAGTAAAATTTACTCTTTGTTATAATTTATTTGGCTTGATTCGGAATACGAAGGTTAAACTAACTAATGTTTGGTGTGAATATGAACATACAATTTTCAGCTTTTAAAAAATAAAATTTACATATTTAGAAATTACATAAAAATTACTATAAATCATAATTGTTTGCCATTCAAAATATATAGAAAATATTTGTAAAAATTATGACCAAAGAAAATATTCTTTTAATTATTTAAATAGTAACTAAGACAAATAAATTAAAACAAAATAATGAGTATAAATTTTTATTGTAAAAAAACCAAAAACATAC
>JACEIK010002799.1:167219-194007 GCA_018107945.1 Datura stramonium | reverse complement strand
ATTATTTTATGATAATTGTAGATATTTTTCCACCATTTTGTGACTGTATTGGTGCTTTTCCCTGTAAAATAAATCCTAGCCCTAGCTCTTGAATGCAAAAACTAGAATCTTTCAATAGTGCTCAAATATCTAAAAAATTTATTGATTCTATCACCATGGGGGACTCCCATGTTGTAATTTGTATTGAAACTTAGTTAGATTATTGTCTGTTCAGTTTCTGTCAAAATGTTAGAATATTCAGTGTTAGTCAGAAATGTTAATTGATCAGTTTTACTACAAAAACTCCTGAGGTGTTAGTAGTGCCTCCTAGTTTTAAGAATTAGACTTAGTATCAGCTTTTAGTGGTTCTTTAGGTAGTCATGACACTTCCAGAGAAGAATCTCTGACCAGCCTTAGGACTCCAGCTCCATATTTTAGTTTGTTCTTTAGATGGTTATGACGCTTCCAGATAAGCATCTCTAACCAGTCTTAGGACCCAATTACAGAATCGGTCCGTTAAGACTCTCAGTGTGCTTCAAGATAGGTATTCCTGACTAGTCTTGGGCCCCAGTTTCAAGTTATCAGCTTAGTAGTCAGTCTAGGACTATCAAGTGGGAGTAGGACTAAGCACCAAGCGGACCGGGTTCCAGCGCACCTAGGTTCCCAGAACTACGTTACCACCGTAGTATATATATTTTTGTTTTCCTTATGGCCCCATACCTGTGATCACCCAATTCATGCCTTTATACCCTAGCAAGGTAAATTGGGTCCTACCGATGGGGTGTATACATCGGACTCCACGTCTAGCTCACGTAGTTATATGTCGGTTATAGACTCTTCCACTAGTTAGCTCAATTCAATCTCGGATTAGTCAGTTCAAATCAGTTCAGTGCAGTATCTTAGATTTAGGGCATGTCCTTGGCCATCAGATAGGGTCTTTTAGACCATCTCAGTTTATTACAGTTATTCCATTTCAGTAGTTTCAGTTGGTCATTGCATGTCTTTTTAGATCAGCATTTATATTCCTTGTGTATGGTTTCTCTCACTTAATCAGTACATTCAAAGTACTGATCTATACCGTTTATGCTGTATCATTTTATGATATAGCTGTAAGATCTCAGTCATAGCATCGTTAACAGATCATTCTAAGAATATTCCAGTTGCACCATTGGTAAGTCCTCATCCTTCGAGGGCAAATTACATTTCATTCAGTTATATTTTTTTCCCTTATTTAGACTTGGAGTTAGCTGGGGGCTTGTCCCAGCAACTCATCAGTGTAGTGGCTTTCAGATGCAGACTTGGTTTCATACTTTTAGTTTGTTTAGATGTTTTAAATATTTATGTTTCAACTTTATTATCATAAATGTTTTATATTTAACTTTAAAGCTTCCTCTATACACATATGTTTAATCAGAATGCCAGTATATGATAGACTAGGGGTTCACTTAGGGTTACTTGTGACTTCAAGTACTGTGTTCCGTCCAAGGTGTAGACTCGGGGCGGGACAAACTTGGTATCAGAGCACTAGGTTTAGAGTATCCTTGGATGTATGAAAGCCGAATCGAGTAAAGTTCCTTTCATGGGTGTGAAGCGCGCCACACTTATGATGGAGAGCCTATGAGATGTTATTAGGAAAACTCCCTGTTGTTCATACTCTTTATCATGCTTTGAAATTCAATGCCAGAATCGTTCTCCTAACTCATGCTCTATTTCGTTTCAGTGAATTATGCCTCCACAATGTGGTAACAAAAGAAGGGCCAGTAACGCTCACCGACCTGCCCCACCAGCTCCAGCAGCCTCTCAGGACGACTCAATGTCCACCGTAGAGTTTAAGGCGGCTATCCAGCTGCTCGCTAGGACAATTACCAACCAGATGAACAAGCAGGTAGTTCCTATCAACAATAATGGATCTGTAGTAGCTTCTCGAGTGTGGGATTTCACTCGGAAGAACCCTCTAGATTTTAACGAATCTAAGGTGGGAGAGAACCCACAGGAGTTTGTGGACGAGATTAGAAAGATCACCAAGATTATGGGTGTCAGTTCCTCAGAGAGTGCCGACTTGGTTTCCTACTAGCAGAAAGGGGTAGCCCAGATGTGGTACGAGTAATGTAAGGAGGGGAAGCCAGCAGGATCAGGACCAGTGGAATAGGAGGAGTTCACCACAACCTTCCTAGACAGATTCTTCCCTCGGGAGCTCAGGGAGGCGAAAGTGGAGGAGTTCATCAATCGGAAATAAGGAAACAGGACAATAGAATAATATGCTTTGGAGTTCACCAGGTTGTCTAAATACGCTACGGAGATGGTGGTCGAGCCAAGGGCTCTCATGTTGAAGTTTGTGAATGGAGTTTCAAATTTGTTCCTTATGGTGTGCAGGACAACAATGCTTATTAAGGACATCGATCTCTTGATCCTCATAGTTCATGCCTAGCAAATTGAGGTAGAGAAATTGAAAGATTTTGAGCGGGAGAAAAAACAGGCAAGACTCGGCCAGTTATAATATGGCCATCAAAGATCTAGCGGTAGTAGCCACCCACAGCAGCAGCAGAGGGCTCCAGCACCCAGTTCAACTAGTGCCCCTACTTTTTGGTCCGATAAGGATCGAAGAGGTGGAGAATTTGGCTCTTAGTCCCAGAGCTTCAGCGCCAGCAATCACTACCCAGCTTGCCCTAAGTGTGGAAAGAATTATCCAGGAGAGTATCTTCAGGGTCGTACCGGCTATTTTGGTTGTGGACATCTTCATCATCAACTTAAGGAATGCCCGTCAGTAAGATAGGGAAGGTCACAATCCACTACTTCAACAGCTACAGTAGGCCGACCAACTCAGTAGGACAACACTTCAGGTACAGATGGAGGTCAGCACCAAAACCATTTTTATGCATTTTGTCTTCTCGTCGGGATCAGGAGAGCTTACCTGACGTGGTCATGGGTATGTTACACCTTTTTCATCTAGATGTGTATACCCTACTAGATCGAGGAGCCACCCTTTTGTTCGTGACTCCCTATGTAGCATTCTAGTTCGATATCAGTCCAGAGGTCCTCTCAGAACCATTCTCAGTCTCCACCCCAATTGGTGAGTCAGTTAGAGTCAGCTGGGTGTATAGAAACTGCCCAGTCGCAATCCTCAATAAAGTCATTCCAACTAACCTTATAGATTTAGACATGGTTGACTTTGACCTCATTCTTGGCATGGATTGGTTACACTCCAGTTATGCCTTAGTCGATTATAGAAATAGGGTCGTCAGGATTCAATTCCCTAATGAGCCGGCTTTAGAGTGGACAAGCCATGGTATAGCGCCTAAGGGTCGACTTATTTCCTACCTTAAGGCCAAAAAGGTTATTTCCAAAGGTTGTATTTATCATTTATTTTGGGTCAAAGATTCCAGCTCCGAGAGCCCAACTATCCAGTCAGTTCCAATTTTCAGCGAGTTCCCTGATGTGTACCCCAAAGATCTTCCTGAAGTCCCTCCTAAGAGGGAAATAGACTTCGGTATAGACCTTCTTCCAGATACTCATCCCATCTCCATCCCTCCTTACAGAATGGCCCCAGCTGAGCTTAAGGAGTTAAAAGAGCATTTAAAATACCTTCTTAACAAAGGTTTTATCAGACCCAGCATCTCTCCCTGGGGTGCTCCAGTACTATTCATGCAAAAGAAAGATGGTACCCTCAGATATACATCGATTACTGTGAATTGAACAAGCTCACAGTCAAGAACAGGTATCCCCTACCTAGGATTTATGACTTGTTCGATAAGATTTAGGGAGCCAGTTGTTTCTCCAAAATCAATCTCAGGTTAGGGTATCATCAGTTGAGGTTCAGGGAGTGTGACATACCGAAAATAGATTTTAGGACCCGGTATGGTCACTACGAGTTTGTGGTTATGTCCTTTGGACTCACTAATGGCCCTGCAACTTTTATGGACCTGATAAACAGAGTCTTCAAGATGTATCTGGATATGTTTGTCATTGTATTCATCGATGACATTCTGGTATATTCTAGAAATGAGGAAGAGCGTGCTAATCACCTAAGGATAGTGCTTCAGACACTTAGAGACCGCCAGTTGTTCGCCAAGTTGAGAAAATGCGAATTCTAGTTAAAGTCCGTGACCTTCTTGGATCATGTGGTCTCAAGTGAGGGTATTCAGGTTGATCCTCAAAATATAGCAGCGGTGAAAGACTAGCCCAGACCTACCTCCCTAACCGAAATCAAAAGTATCTTGGATCTAACCAGTTATTACTAACGCTTTATGGAAGGCTTTTCTTCTATAGCATCCACTCTGACTAGGCTGACTTAAAAGAAGGTGAAATTTCAGTGGTCAAATATGTGTGAGAAGAGTTTCTAGGAGTTAAAAACCTCATGTCATTTCCGCTCCAGTGTTGACCCTGCTGGAAGGATCAGATGGGTTTGTAGTGTATTGCTATGATTCCAGAGTTGGACTTGGTTGCGTTCGATGCAGTGAGGCAAGGTGATAGCCTATGCCTCCAGACAGCTCAAGGTTCATGAAAAGAATTCTCCAACTCATGACTTGGAGTTGGCAGCGGTGGTGTTTGCATTGAAACTATGGAGACACTACCTACACGGGGCTCAGGTGGATGTTTTCACCGATCACAAAAGTCTTTAGTATGTGTTAAGTCATACAGACCTAAATCTTCGTCAGAGAAGATGGTTACAGATACTGAACGACTATGACATGAGCATGCTATATCACTCGGGGAAAGCCAATGTGGTTGCTGATTCCCTGAGCAGAGTATCTATGGGGAGCGTGACTCATGTTGAGCAAGGAAAAAAGGAGCTAGCAAAGGATATCCACAAATTAGCTCGGTTGGGAGTACAGATTGTTGATACTGCTGAGGGTGGAGTAGTTGTGCAGAGTGGATTAAATTCCTCTTTGGTTGTTGAAGTTAAGTCTAGACAGGATGAAGATCCCATACTACTTAAGCTAAGGGAAGCAGTTCTTAGAAAAGATGTTGAGGCTTTCTCCAAAGGGGGAGATGGGGCACTCTGTTACCATGGTAGATTATGCGTATCGGATGTGGGTGATCTTAAACACCACATACTATCTGAAGAGCACAGTTCGAGATACTCCATCCATCCTGGTGCTACTAAGATATACCCCAATTTACAGGATATTTACTGGTGGAACGACATGAAGAGAGACATCGCTGAATTTGTAGCTAAGTACCCGAACTACCAGCAAGTGAAAGTAGAACACAAAAGATTGGAAGGTATGACATAGGATATCATCATACCCATATGGAAGTGGGAAGAAGTGAATATGGATTTTATTACGGGTCTACCTCGGACTCATCGGCAGCATGATTCAATCTGGGTGATAGTAGATCGGATGACTAAGTCAGCACACTTCCTCCCAGTTAAAACTACAGATTCAGCTGAGGACTATGCTAGGCTTTATATCCAGGAGTTGGTCAGACATCACGGGGTACCCTAATCGATTATCTCAAACAGAGGTACCCAGTTCACCTCTCACTTATGGAAGTCCTTTCAGAAGGGACTCGGTACCCAGGTCAAGCTCAGCACAACTTTTCACTCTCAGAAAAATGGACAAGCTAAGCAGACTATTCAGACCCTATAAGATATGTTGAGAGTGTGCGTGATTGATTTTAAAAGCATTTTGGATGATCACTTGCCTCTCATCGAGTTTTCATACAACAACAGCTACCACTCCAGTATCCAGATGGCCTTATTTGAGGCATTGTATGGTAGAAGGTGCAAATCTCCTATCGGGTGGTTTGAACTTAGTGAAGCTACTCTATTCGGGCCAGACTCAGTTCATGTAGCTATGCAGAAAGTACAACTCATCCTAGAAAGATTGAAAGCAGCTCGGAGCCGTCAGAAATCTTATGCTAATGTGAGGAGAAGGGAACTCGAGTTCACAACGGATGGCTGGGTTTATTTGAAAATTTCACCCATAAAAGGGGTAATGAGATTTGGGAAAAAGGGAAAGCTCAGTCAGAGATATATAGGACCCTATAGAATTTTGAAATGAATTGGCAAGGTAGCTTATGAGCTGGAATTACCTTCAAAGTTGGCATCCGTGCACCCAATATTCCATGTGTCACTATTGAAGAAGTGCATCGGTGATCCAACATCAGTTGTGCCATTGGACAGTGTGGGAGTGAAGGATAGTCTCTCATATGAAGAGGTCCCAGTTCATATCCTAGACTTCCAGGTTCGAATGCTGAGAAACAAGAAGGTAGCTTCAGTCAAAATCTTGTGGAGAAATCAGCACGTAGAAGGAGCTACGTAGGAAGCCGAAGAAGATATGATGGCTAGATACCCACCCTTGTTCCCTTCCAATTCAATTCCGACATCAAGTACTAAATTCCTCCTCAGTACTCTATTCAGTTCCGTACTCATCAGCTCTATTTGGACTTTCTATATGCATTTTAGTTGCATCAGCTCTGTTAGTACGATTAAGTCAGTTCGGAGTCAGTTACTCCTTCAGAAAATAACTCATAGTCTCAGTCTAGAAATCTCATCTCTTTTCCTAGTTTTAATGCTTTTTTAGTCTTCATTTGAGGAAGAATGATCCCAAGGGGAAGATATTGTAACACCCTTAAACTTTCCTAGACCAGACATAGACATTTCTAGAAAAATGCAGCAGAAAAAACCAGAAAACAATTTCTCAGAACGATTGAGACAACTAGTCGTGGTCAGCTTCAATGAATCATTGTGTCAGTCGTGGTCACTAGGGCACGACCACTTGGGAACCAACGAGACAAGGAATGACCCTTTGTGAGAAACAACGAGTCGTCCTGTCAGTTGTGGTTTCCCCCAACCCATAAATCCTTCCCAACACCCCACGACTTACCAACGAGTCGTTGTCAGAAACAGCAACCCGTTGTGAGAGTCGTCGGGTGAAGTCTATGAAATTCCCCTTCCAGTGAATATGAGCTCGTTGTTTCCTCCAAGGAGTCGTTGTCAGTGTTGTGGTATCAACTTAGGCATTTTCAGAGGAATCCCTCCAGTGAACCTAACGACTGGACACGACGACCCATTGTTTCAACCAACGAGTCGTTGTGTCACCCATTGCTTGGCCTTCCAGTTTTCCTTGCCCAGTGTCCACAAGAGGAACCAACGACCCTTTGATTCATCCAAAGAATCGTGGTTAACCCCCTTTCCAAATCCAGTGACTTCTAGTCCTAGGAAGTGGAACCAACGAGAGGTCTCAATGAGTCGTGGTCTCAACCAACGACTCATTGAATGACCCATTGGGACCCTATCGACCAGATTTCAGATTTAAATCCTAGGGTTACTTTTGTAATTTCCCACCTATGGAGTCCCTAAACTACGTCGTTTTGGGTCAAATCAGGGGTTTTAGAGGGGGAAACTGACGGTTTCTCTCATTCTTTTCTCACCTTTCATCAGTTAAGCGTAAAGTCCCTCTCAGAAAAGGCTCAAAACAGAAGTTAGAAAGAGTGATTCTTCTCAAATTTCTCAAGGAATTCTCTCAAGGATTCCCATCACTAGGTATGTGGGAATTCAATAAGGGAACAGTTCTTCCCTTGTGTCCCCAAAATTTTTCCCATTTTCTTTATCAGTTCTAGCCCTGCAACTATCTTATGTTGTGAAATTATTAGTCAAACTTCATTTAATTCATGTGAAATATTATTTTATGATAATTGTAGATATTTTTCCACCATTTTTTGACTGTATTGGTGCTTGTCCCTATAAAGTAAATCCTAGCCCTAACTCTTGAATGCAGAAAACTAGAATCTTGCAATAGTGCTTAAATATCAAAATTTTGCTTGATTCTATCAGCGCTGGGGACTCCCATGTTGTTAGTTGTATTGAAACTTAGTCAGATTATTATTAGTTTAGTTTCATTCAAAATTTTAGAATATTAGTGTTAGTCAGAAATGTCAGCTGATCAGTTTGACTATAAAAACTCTTGAGGTGTTAGTAGTGTTTCCAAGTTACCAGAATTAGACTCAGTATTAGTTTTTAGTGGTTCTTTAGGCGATCATGACACTTCTAGTTTGTTCATTAAACGGTTACGACGCTTATGGATAAGCAGCTCTGACCAGTCTTAGAACTCAATTACAGAATTCGGTCCAATAAGACTCTCAGGGTGCTTTCAGATAGGTATTTCGGACTAGTCTTGAGGTCCATTTTCGAGCTATCAACTTAGTAGTCAGTCTAGTACTATCCAGTGAGAGTAGGACTTAACACTGAGCGGACCGGGGTTCCAGTGCACCCAGGTTCTTAGAACTACATTACCACCGTAGGATATATTTTTTATTAGCGTCATAGCCCCAGACCTGTGATAACCTAGTTCATGCCTTTATACCCTGATAAGGTATATTGGGTCCTACCGATAGGGTGTATACATCAGACTCTACGTCTAGCTCACGTGGTTATATTTCGGTTATAGACTCTTCCACTAGTTAGTTAGTTCAATCTCAAATTAGTCATTTCAGATCAGTTCAATGTAGTATCTTAGATTTAGGGCATGTCCTTGCCAATCAGACAAGGTCTTTTAGACCATATGAGTTTATTACAGTTATTTCATTTCAGCAGTTTCAGTTGGTCATTGCATGTCTTTTTAGTTCAACATTTTTATTCCTTGTGAATGGTTTCTCTCACTTACTCAGTACATTCAAAGTATTGATGCATAACTTTTATTTTATATCATGTTATGATATAGCTGCAGGATCTCAGTCACAGCCTCATTAGCAGATCATTCTCAGAAGATCCTAGTTGCACCATTGGTGAGTCCTCATCCTTTGAGGGAAAAGATCATTTCATTCAGTTATTATTATTTTTTCCTTATTAAGACTTGGAGTTAGCTAGGGGCTTGTCCCAGCAACTCATCAATTGTAGTGGCTTTTAGACACAGGCTTGGTTTCAGACTTTCAGTTTGTTCAGACGTTTTAAATATTTATATTTCAACTTTATTCTCATAAATGTTTTATATTTCACTTAAATATTCCGCTATACACATATATTTACTGAGAATGTCAGTGTATGATAGAATAGGGGTTGACATATGGTTACTTGTGACTCCAAGTATCTTGTTCCGTCTAGGCTGTAGACTCGGGGCATGACAACTAGTAGGCAAGTAGTGAAAAAAGGGGCTCTAAAAGAAAAGAAAAAGGGTGAGTAAAGTGAAGGGTGAACAACAAGGAAAAGGTGGTAGACTTGAAATAAGATAAAAGATGTCTTGAAAGTGCTTAGGATTGGTAGTCGCTATAAAAGAAAAATTATTCCTACCGTCCCTTAGCAAACATTACAACCAAGAAAAGTTCTTATAATCTTAATCTCTTAAAATGACTAAGTAGTCTAAGAATACATAAAGGGAAAGCTTATGGTATGTTGCATATGTATGGTACATCATTTCTGAGTGTGAGTGTGCCTTAATTATTATGTTCCATGCTTTGCATTGATAATTTGAGAGAGTAACATCACTAAAAGTAAGGGGCATGAGATATCTAAGTCGGTGTACTATGTGTTGCATGTTTCATATTTAATCATGTAGGCCCTATTTTGAAAAATGAGTCGGTTATAGAAGTTTTGTAGTCTTGAATGTGAAAACTCTATATGTGCTTGACGTGAATTGTTATAAGTGGATGAGCCACTTAATCGTATGCTCTCAGCTAGTTGTTTGAGTGCAGATTTATAGATGTTACAAGTGGAGATAAAATATGAGTTTGTGCATGGAGTAAAGGATTTTTTTAGGACGAACAATGGTTTAAGTGTGGGGTTGTGATATTGGACATATTCTTATGCCCATTTTCCATGTTTTTATCGATATTTAGCCTTATTTTGAATTCATAATCCTTATGAAATGTATGAATTCATATTTTCGTGTGTGTTTTGAGCTAAGAACTATTATAGATGTTTTTAGAAAGGAACTAAGGACAAAGGACACAAAAATTACCCGAGGTGAGAAGAAGAACAGTTCGTGAAAGTCGGCCTAGGGTTATGGCTTACGTAGAACACCAATACTTGTGCTTCAGAGAACTATGCACTAAATTTGGTGCTATGGATGGCATAGGGCACCAGGTCCCTAGCTTCGAAGATGAGAATTTGACTAACACCTTGGTGAGATGGATGGGGTGGAGCCCAGAAGCATTCTAGACTTGGGAAATTTTCCTAACATTCTAGTGCTATTGATGGAGTGGGGCGCCAGAAGGGTCCCAAATCTAAAAAATTTGACTAACACTCGAGTGCTAAGGATGGAGTGGGGTGCCAGAGGTTTCAAGAAATTAAAAAAATTTATGAACACCTTGGTGCTTTGGCTGGAGTGGGGCGCCAAGAGCTACACTTTAGAGGAATATTTATCCAGACTTGGGGTTATGGAGGGGGCGCTGCTCGAAAAACTTTCTAGATGGATTTTTTTAATTTTAAGGCTAAATACTTAAGGTAAAAAGCATCATTTTAAGGCTTACCTATACATACAACATCAAGGCCATTTTTAGCCAGATTTTATATCATTTTGTTTGATCGTAGAAGGTTGTAAACACAACTGTTGAAGAGACAAGTTCCTACTTAGGTTTCTTTGTTTCTTTATCTCTTTACTTTGAATGATGGTGATTTCTATGTTTTTCCTCTGGTCTATGAGTGGCAAAACACCCATTTAGGATTTTGGCCATAGTTGATAGTTCACGTTTTAAAGACTGATTAATGCTATTTTGACTCTTCATTAAAGGTTGTTTATATTTAGTTATTTTAATTGCTTATTCACTAAAATGATCACCTTTTGAGTAAATCTGTTGGATTTTTATTGAACATGGGAAAGGAAACCAAAAGGGTTAAAAGTAAATGTAAAATAGGAATTCGAAGATCCTTTGGCCCATTGGTTGAAGGTTAGAAGTTGTTGAGGAAAGAGATATACTTTTCAATCCTGTTTAGTTGAAATACAAGTAGGCATAACCGTCATTTAATGTTTCTCCTTCCACCATAGAGATATTGGTGTTAGGGTTCATGAGATAGTTCTTCGATGCTCGAAAGGGATGCAAAAAATGGGATAGTAACTTGGAACTACCAACCTTAGGAAGAATTAATCTAGTCTAATCACATCTTGAAAACTCAACTTTAAGCTAAAGTGCCAATTCCTTAGAGTTTCATCATCATTTGAAGTACAAACAAGTTTATAACAATCTTAGATCTTTAGTTAATTTTACATTTCAAGTGTTTCGTATTTTAAATCTTCAAACCATTCCCCATTTTATCCGTTTTTGTTAGAATAGCAAAATAAAAAAGTAACCTTAAATGATTGATCTGACAAGTCTCTGAATGATCAATAATCGGGACTTCACCATCATACATTACCTGAAGACCATGTGCACTTGCATGCGCTTGGGAGACATCAGGGCACTTGGTCATCATATCTATTTCAGCTTCCCAAGTAGCTCCCCCTACAAGCTGATTCCTCCAATTGACCTTCATAGAAAAAACCTCTTTATTTTTCAACTTCTGAACCTGACGGTCAAGAATGACAATCAGTACCTCCTTATAAGTCAGGCTATCCTTCGAACCAATGCTCTCTACTAGAACCACTAGGGCTGGATCACCAATGCTCTTTTTCAACAAGGATACACGGAAAACTAGATTCACTGATGCTAACTCTACAGGCAACTCTAACTCATAAGCCACATTGCTAACCCGCCTCAGAATCCTGTGAGGGCCAAAATATCGGGGACTAAGCTTCCCTTTGTTTCCTAACCTCATAACCCCTTGGGTGACACCTTCAAATGTACCCAATCATCAATAGCAAGATCAAGATCTGTCCTCCTAACATCTGCATATGATTTATAATGACCCTGGGATGTTTTCAGCCTCTCTCTAATGAGCTAAAATTTCTCCATAGCCTCATGAACTAGATCTAACCCAATAAAAATAGCCCCTCCTACCTCATACTATCTGATAAGAGATCTACATCTTGGCCCATAAAGAACCTCAAATGGAGCCATCTAAATACTGGAGTGGTAGTTGTTGTTGTATCTCAAATGGAGCCTATCTGAGTGCATAAGTACTGAAAGTAGAATAAAAATCTGAAAGTACACATATACTGAAGATTGAGACTGACTAAGACTGAATACTGTAATTGTATTGTGGGAGAGTCTGTTGACCGACATATAACCACGTGAGATAAACATGGAGTTTGATGTATATGCCTCATCAATAGGACCCAATATACCCTTCCATGATATAATGGCATGGCTGTGTGATACCTGAACTGAGGCCCATGTGGGCTAATAACCTACAATTTCATGTAGTTTTAAGAACCTAGGAATGCTGAACCCCGGCCACTCAGTGCTAATTACTACTCCAAACTGGATATTAACATATACATATACATTGGTATATTGATAGATTGAAGTCTAATTCCCTAAGACTAAGTATAAACTACTTTTCTGGAATTGTCCTAAGAGTCTATATGTCCTCGTAAACTAATAATACTTAAATATACTAAGATTACTGATAATACGGATGTTACTGAGTATGGTAAGAATGCTAATAATACTATAAAGCATAAATACATAAACTATGAGAAAATCTGGTGTAGTTTGAAAGATCATGCTATTTGAAAATATGGCTAGCTCATGAAGTAAAATCTCTAAGATCATGAAAAAAATTAAGATTACGGAGTTCCAGTGTTGTTGAAATTAGTTGGGTTCTCTATTAGCTGCTTAGTAGTTCAGTTCAGTTAGAATGTAGGACCTGTTTAGAACTATTCAAAAATTATCAACTAATCAGTTTGACTACAGTCTTTTCTTGAGGTGTCAGTGGTGCCTCCAAGTTATCCGAATTAGACTCAGAATCTAGTTTATTGGTCCATTAGGCGGTCATGACATTTTAGATATATAGCTCTAACTAGCCTCAGGACCCCAGTTCAGTTTACAGTTTGGTCTCAAACGGTTACAACGCTTTATGATAAGCAGCTCTGACTAGCCTAGAACCCAGTTTCAGAATTTGGTACGACAAAACTCTCAGGGTACTTTCAATTATATGTCTCCGGCTAGTCTTGGACCCTAGTTTTGAGCTATCAGCCTAGTAGTTCAGTATAGGTTTTCCAGTGGGAGTAGGACTTAGCACCGAGCTGGTCGGGGTTCCAGCGCACCCACGTTCCTAAACCACTATGTTGCCAGCGTAGGTTATAGTATTACTTGGCCTGATTGGCCCCAAACTCTTTTGATCACCCAGTTCATGCCTTTATACCCTGGCAAGGTATATTGGGTCCTACCAATTAGGTGTATACATCGGACTCCACGTCTAGCTCACGTGGTTATATGTCGTTTATAGACTATCCCACTAGTCAGTCCAGTCCAGTTTTAGAATAGCCAGCTCAGTTCAGTTCCAGTTCTATCAGTTTAGCCCAGTTTAGTACAGTATTTTAGACCCTCAGAACTTTCAGACATAGGACATGTCTTTGACCATCAGATAGGGTCATCTTGACCATTTCAGTTTACTTCAGTAGTTCAGTTCAGTTTACTTATTGGTCATTGCATGTGATATCAGTTCAGGCATTATATTCAGTT
Source organism: Datura stramonium (assembly GCA_018107945.1). NCBI lineage: Eukaryota > Viridiplantae > Streptophyta > Magnoliopsida > Solanales > Solanaceae > Datura > Datura stramonium. The sequence continues at coordinate 180,525 of JACEIK010002799.1, read as the reverse complement.
ATGTTTTCTCCCACTTACTCAGTACATTCAAAGTACTGACGCATACTTTTATGCTGTATCATTTCATGATACAGCTGTAGGTTCTCAAACTTAGCATCGTTAGTCGTCGCGGTTCAAATCCTCCATCTCATCAGTTTAAGTGTGAGTCCTCATCATTCAAGGGCCTTATTTCATTTCTTTCAGTTAGTTCATTATTTTTAGCTATACTTAGTGTTAGCTAGGGGCTTGTCTCAGCAACTCATCAGTTAGAGGGCTTTCAGACAAAGAATTAATTTCAGATTTTAGATGTTCTTAAACTTTATGATTTCAGTTTTATTTTTCATAAATGCTTTTAGGCTATTATTTCAAAGCTTTCTCTATATCTATTTAACTTAGAATACCAGTGTATGATAGACTAGGGGTTGTCTTGGGGTCACTTGTGACTTCAAGTACCGTGTCCTGTCCAGGGTGTAAACTCGGGGTGTGACAAACTTTGTATCAGAGAATTAGGTGTAGAGTATCCTCGGAATATATGAAAGCCACATCGAGTAGGGTCCTTTTCATGGGTGTGAAGCGCGCCACACTTATGACGAGGAGGCTACAAGATGTTATTAGGAAAAACTCTCTTTTGTTCATACTCTTTATCGTGTATAAAGTTAAATCCTAGAAACGCCCTTCTAACTCGTGCTCTGTTTCATTTCATTGAACCATGCCTCCTAGATGCGGGAATGGAAGAAGGGCCAGTAATGCCAATAGACCTGCACCGCCAACCCCGATAGCCCCTCAGGATGATTCGGTATCTACCGCCGAATTCAGGGTGGCCATTCAACTGCTAGCCCAAACAGTCACCAACCAGGTGAACCAACAGGTGGTTCCGATAGCCACGAATGGGTCTGCAGCAGCTGCGAGGCTATGGGACTTCACCGTATAAACCCTCCATCTTTTAAGGGATCCAAAGTAGGGAGGATCCTCAAGAGTACGTGGATGAGATCAGGAAGATTACATGCATTATGGTGGAGTTTATGAACTTTAGAATGGGCAACAGAACAGTGGAGGAGTATGCTCTGGAGTTTACCAGGTTGTCTAAGTATGCTCCAAAAATGGTAGTCGAGCCAAGGGCTCGCATGTTGAAATGTGTGAATGGGGTGTCGAATCTATTCCTCAAGGAGTGCAGGACAGCGATGTTGATTAAATATATGGATCTATCCAGCTTTATTGTCTATGCCCAGCAGATTGAGGTCGAAAAGTTGAAGGATATGGAGAGAAAGAACAAACGGGCAAGGAAAGGCCAGTCGGGTTACGACCATAAGAGGTCTAGTGGTATCAACCGCCCACAGCAGCAACAACAACAACAGAGGACCCCAGCACCCAGCTCAGCTAGCTCCCCAACCTTTCGGTCCTGTTAGGATCAGAGGGGTGGAGAAATTTGCACTCATTATCAGAGCCACAGTGCCGAAAATAGATACCCAGCTTGCCCCATGTGTGGAAAGAATCACTCGGGAGAGTGCCTTCAGGGTCGATAGGGCTGTTTTGGTTGTGGACAGCTCGAACATCGGCTCAGGGAGTGTCCATCAGCCGGGCGAGGGAGATCACAATCTACCACATCATCAGCTCCAACAGGTCGACCAGCCCAGCAGGCTAACACCTCAGGTACGGATGACAGTTACTGTTAAAACTATTTCTATGCTCTGTCTTCCTGTCAGGGTCAGGAGAGCTCACCTAACATAGTAACGGGTATGTTATGTCTCTTTCATCTAGACATGTATGCCTTTATAGATCCAAGAGCCACTCTTTTGTTCGTGACTGCCTAAGTAGAAGTCCAGTTCAATATCAGTCCAGAGGTCCTCTCATAACCATTCTCAGTCTCCACCCCAGTTGGTGAGTCAGTTAGAGCCAGCCGGGTGTATAGAAATTGCCCAATCTCAATCTTGAATAAAGTCATCCCAGTTGACCTCATTGAGTTAGATATGGTCAATTTTGACCTTATCCTTGGCATGGATTGGTTACACTCCTGCTATTCCTAAGTTGATAGTAGAACTAGAGTTGTCAAGTTCAAGTTTCCAAATGAACCAGTGTTAGAATGGACGGGAAGCAATTTAGTGCCCAAGAGTAGGTTTATTTCCTAGCTTAAGGCCCAGAAACTCATCTCCAAGGATGTATATATCACCTAGTTCGGATCAAGGACTCTAACTCTAAGACCCCAACTATCCGGTCCATCCTTGTGGTCAGCGAGTTCCCAGATATATTTCCTGAGGATCTTCCCGTAGTTCCCACTGAATGGGAAATAGACTTCGGGATAGACCTTCTCCTAGATACTCAGCCCATCTCCATCCCTCCTTACAAAATGGCTCCAGCTGAGCTTAAGGAGTTGAAGGAGAAACTGAAAGATATTCTTGACAAGGGTTTTATCGGACCCAGCATCTCTCTCTGGGCTGCTCCAGTGCTATTCGTGCATAAGAAAGACGGCACCCTCAGAATGTGCATAGATTACCGTCAGCTGAACAAAGACACAGTCAAGAATAGGTATCCCCTGCCCAGAATTGACGATCTGTTTGACCAACTCCAGGGAGCCAGTTGTTTCTCAAAAATGGATCTCAGGTCGGGGTAGCAACAGCTAAGGGTCCGAGAATGTGACATACCAAAAACAGCATTCAGGATTTGGTATGGTTACTACGAGTTATTAGTGATGTCCTTCGGGCTAACAAACTCCTTAGCAGACTTCATGGACTTGATGAATAGAGTCTTCAAGAAGTATCTGGACATTTTCTTCATTGTATTTATCGACTATATTTTGGTATACTCCAGGAATGAGGAAGAGCATGCTAATCACCTGAGGTTAGCATTACAGACACTAAGAGATCACCAGTTGTTCACCAAGTTTAGCAAGTGCGAATTCTGGTTGAAGTTTGTGTCTTTCTTAGGTCATGTGGTTTCAGGTGATGTAATACAAGTAGATCCTCAAAAGATAGCAACAGTGAAAGATTGGCCCAAATCTACCTCTCTGACGGAAATCAGGAGTTTCTTGGGCCTAGCTGGTTATTACCGACAGTTTGTGGAAGGTTTCTCCTCTATAGCATCCCCTTTGACTAAGTTAACTCAGAAGAATGTAAAATTTTAGTGGTCAGATGCGTGTGAGAAGAGTTTCCAGGAGTTGAAGACTCGACTGACCACCGCTCCAGTCTTGACATTGCCAGAAGGAACAGATGAGTTGGTTGTCTATTGTGACACTTCCTAAGTTGGACCCGATTGTGTTCTGATGTAGCGGGGCAAGGTGACAGCCTACACCTCCAGACAACTCAAAGTTCATGAGAAGAACTATCATACTCATGACTTGGAGTGGCAGCGGTGGTATTTGCACTAAAAATATGGAGACATTACTTATATGGAGCTCACGTGGATGTATTTATGGATCACAAGAGCCTTCAGTATGTGTTAAGTCAGAAAGACCTAAATCTTCAACAGAGAAGGTGGTTAGAGTTATTAAATGACTACGACATGAATGTGCTATATCACCAGGGTAAACCCAATGTGGTGGTTGATACACTAAGTAGATTCTCTATGGGGAGCGTAGCTCATGTTGAAGAGGGAAAGTAAGAAATGGTGAAGGATATCAACCGGATAGCCCAGTTGGGTGTACAATTAGTGGAGTCAGCTGAAGCTGTAGCAGTAGTGCAGAGTGGTTCAGATTCTTCATTGGTTGTGGAAGTCAAGTCCAGACAGGATGAGGACCTCATTGTACTTAAGTTTAAGGGAGCAGTTTTCAGAAAAGAAATAGAAGCTTTCTCCCAAGGGGGAGATGGGGTGCTCCATTACCAGGGAAGGTTGTGTGTACTGGATGTTGGTGAGTTGAGACAGCAGATATTGGCTGAAGCACACAGCTCAAGATACTCCATTCACCCTATTGCTACTAAAATGTACTGCAATCTGCGGGATATTACTGGTGGAGCGGCATGAAGAGAGACATTGCTAAATTCGTAGCCAAGTGCCCAAACTGCCAGCAAGTCAAGGTAGAGCACAAAGGCTAGGAGGCATGACTCAAGAAATCAGTACACCCACAAGGAAGTGGGAAGAAGTAACTATGGACTTCATTACAGGTCTATCCGGACTCGACAGCAGCATGACTCAATCTGGGTGGTAGTAGACCGGATGAGTAAGTCAGCACACTTCCTCCCAGTTAAAACCACAGACTCAACTAAGGATTATGCCATACTTTACATTTGTGAGTTAGTCAGACTCCATGGGGTTCCTTTGTCTATCATTTCAGACAGAGGGACTCAGTTCACCTCACACTTCTGGAAATCCTTTCAAAAGGGACTAGGCACTCAGGTCAAGCTCAACATAACTTTTCACCCGCAGATCAACGGGCAAGCTGAGCGGACTATTCAGACCCTAGAAGATATGCTAAGAGCGTGCAAAATCGATTTCAAGGGTAATTGGGATGCCCATTTGCCTCTTATCGAGTTTGCATACAACAATAGCTCCCACTCTAGCAATCAGATGGACCCATTTGAAGCATTATATGGGAGAATGTGTCGATCTCCTATAGGGTGGTTCGAGGTTGGTGAAGCTACCTTGATAGGACCAGACTCAGTTCACGAGGTAATATAGAAAGTTTAGCTCATCCGAGAAAGGTTGAAAACTGCTCAGAGCCATCAGAAATCTTATTTTGATGTACGGAGAAGAGAGTTAGAGTTTGCAGTTTATGACTGGGTTTACCTAAAAAAATTTCCCATGAAAGGGGTGATGAGGTTTGGCAAGAAGGGAAAACTCATTCCGAGGTACGTGGGAACTTATAGAATTTTGAGGCGTATTGGCAGTGTAGCCTATGAGCTAGAATTACCTTCAGAATTCGAAGTTGTGCACCCAGTATTCCATGTGTCACTTTTGAAGAAGTGCATCAGAGATCCAACCTCAGTTGTGTCGTTGGACAGTGTAGGAATAAAAGATAGTCTATCATATGAGGAAGTACCAGTCCAGATCCTTGGCCGTCAGGTTCTTAAGCTGAGGAACAAGGAAATAGCTTCAGTCAATGTCTTATGGAGAAATCAGCAGGTTAAAGGAGCTATGTGGGAGGCCGAAGTAGATATGATGGACAAATACCCGCATTTGTTTTTACCGACTCTATCACAACTTGAAATATTAGTTTTGGCCCTAGAATTCAATTTAGACTTCATGATTCACCTCAGGTGTTCAAGTCTCTTTTATGTTTTTTAATGTACATATGAAAGGTAAATTCAGTTCAGTCATGCATTTTGAAACGGAGGTAGTCATCTTGACAGTTTTGAAGCCAAATGAATAGTATTTGAAAGTTATGATTGTATTTTCTGCTTTCCTGTGTTTTTTCTAACATTCGAGGATGAATTTTTTCAAGGGGGAGATATTGCACCGCCCCAACAGCTCAAAGACTAGATCCGGGACTTAAATTAGAAAATCTGGAAATCTGTAGAAATTAGCACATAACAACTCACCTAATGGGTCTTTCAGAGACCTAATGACTCGTTAGGTTAGTTGTGGGAAGGAGGATTGAGATAGCATAAGGGAAAAGCAGTGTACCCAACGGAAGACCTCACGAGTCGTGGTCAGTCACCATGACCCGTTAGGTCATTCGTGAGCAGGTCGAGTCAGGAATTTAAATAGTTGGGCAGTTACTATACAGATGGTGACCACGAGTCATGGTCACCAGTAACGACTCGTTATGTCCCCCTTTATCAGCCCTAGTCAATCATTAGGCAGTGCACCTAACGAGGGTCACCACGAGTCGTGGTCATTGAGAGTTTTTCCCTGCGATTTTCTAAGGGTTGTTTAGTAATTTTCAACTCTCCTAAAATTTAAACTACATCATTTTAGACATAATTTCAGACCTATTAGTCGGAATGAACGACCTCTCCCCTCATTCCCCACGTTCATTCTCAGAAAAATCATCGAAGAGTCTCTCAAGAACTTTCAAGAAAGCTTAGGGTTTTCCTCTATTGCAGCAGTTCGAGTTTTCTTCTTCGGAAAATTTTCAGCCAGGTATGTGGGAATTCAACAAGGGAATTGTCCTTCGCTTGTGTCCCCCAAAATCCTCCCAAAGATTCTCTATCATTTTTAGCCTAGAGTTTTCGAATACGATGAAATTTAATGTTAATTTTCGTTAATTTCACCTGGGATGATATCCATGTTTATTATTCATATGATCTTTATCAGTTCCTAATCAAATTGTCGATGTTATTACCAAAGTGAATTAAAGTCCTAAATTCTCAAGTGGAGATTATTCGCGTATTAAATTCTGGCTATTCTATGAAGTATGTTTTGGGCTAGATTTTGTAGTATTTCTTATTGTTTATATGTTGAGTAAATACTCTATTGATAAGAATGATTTTATCCTTTTCGGATAAGATTTCTTTAATTCTTGAAATATTGACATATTATGGAATTTCTGTGTTGTTGGAATGAGTTGGGTTCTCTATTAGCTGCTTAGTAGTTCAGATCAGTTAAAAGATAGAACCTGTTCAGAACTATTCACAAATTTTCAACTGATCAGTTTGAGTATATTTTTTTCCTGAGGTGTCAGTGGTGCCTCCTAGTTATCAGAATCAGACTCAGAATCTAGTTTATTGGTCCATTAGGCGGTCATGACATTTTAGATATATAGCTCTGAGTAGCCTCAAGACCCCAGTTTAGTTTACAGTTTGTTATCAGACGGTTACGACGCTTTCAGATAAGCAGCTCTGACCAGTCTAGAACCCAGTTTCAGAATCTGGTCCGACAAGACTCTCAGGGTAATTTCAGTTATATATCCCTAACTAGTCTTGGACCCAGTTTCTAGCTATCAGCCTAGTAGTTCAATATAGGTTTTCCAGTAGGAGTAGGACTTAGCCCCGAGCTGGCCGAGTTTCCAGTGCACCCAGGTTCGCAGAATACGTTGCCAGCGTAGGTTACAATATTACTTGGCCTGATTGGCCTCAGACTCTTGTGATCACCCAGTTCAGGCCTTTATACCCTGGAAAGGTATATTGGGGCTATCGATTGGGTTTATAAATCGGACTCCACGTCTAGATCACGTGGTTATATGACGGTTGTAGACTCTCCCACTAGTCAGTCCAGTCCAGTTTCAGAATAAGCAGCTCAGTTCAGTTCCAGTTCTATCAGTTTAGCCCAGTTCAGTACAATATTTCAGACTTAGAACTTTCAGACTTAGGACATGTCTTTGACCATCAGACAGGGTCTCTTGACCATTTTAATTTACTCCAGTAGTTCAGTTAAATTTACTTATTGTTCATTACATGTCATATCAGTTCAGGCATTATATTCAGTTATGTTTTCTCCCACTTACTTAGTATATTCAAAGTATTGACGCATACTTTTATGCTGTATCGTTTCATGATACAGTTGCAGGTTCTCATACTCAGCACCGTCAGACTTCAGATGTTCTTAATCATTATGATTAGAGTTTTATTTTTCATAAATGCTTTTATGCTATTATTTCAAAGATTCCGCTATATATATTTAACTCAGAATTCCATTGTATGATAGACCACAGGTTGACTTGGGGTCACTTGTGACTTCAAGTACTGTGCCCCATCCAGGGTGTAGACTCGGTTAGTGACACCTACACCAACTCAACAAAAAGGAAAGACTCAAACTATGTTGCACAAGCTTCAATGGGTGGCCACAATCATTAAACATATCTTGCTTGCATTTCTATCATTCAAACAAGAGCATAGTTCATCAAAAGAAGTTCAAGGAGCATCTCGAGTCATTCGAAATTCACATTCAAAGCATGTATTAATGTTTTCTATATGCTTTCCTCAATCACACCATTACCTTTGAACATAATATTAATCTTGTACCCCAAGGAAGTGATGCCACTCACAAGAAAAGAAAATCCCAATCATTTGAAGCATTTCACACAAAGGGGTTATACCATAAAGCAAATACACTCACTCCCACAAAAAAATTCTAGTGTACAAAAATTGACCCATTGGCTTGCCCTTCATGTAACTTTCCAATAATGTAGAGTTTCTACACTCAAAATCAATTAGGACTTGTGGGTCATGATAAAGGCTAGTGGCAAGGGTAGGATAAGTGTTTAGCTATAGTGACTAGAACCTCCCTAATGACTTTTGTGAACATTTGAACCTCCCATTAACTCTTTTCAATCACTCCACCTTATTTCTCCTATTTCATCATCATTGGCATTCATTTACCCTCCTTATAATTTCTTTGGATCTCACAATTAGCCTCATCTAAGCAAGAGGTAGCATCGATTTACTATTCTTTTTCTCATTTGAAGAACCAAGGTTTCTCAACCTATTATTTTATGCATTTTGATCACAATATGATGCTACCTAAAACTGAAGCTCTTATGTTTCCCCCTTTTCTTGCACCCCCCCACCCCAAACTTAGGCTTTTGCCTCATTCTACGCTCATTTCCTTATCTCTCCCCATTTCTTGGGTTTGAAGCCCAATTTTTTTTATCCTTTCATCACTAGAAAATAGGGAGGAGGGGTGCCAAAGAGGAGGATTAAAAGGGTCATTAGGCTTATAATGTGGTTTCCAATAAAAAAAATTCAAAGGCTCAACAATGGCTAACAATAGAAGATGTTGAAGGAGGTCATTTATGGGTGAAGGGACTTTACAAAGAGAGCCTAAGATCATGTTCTAAGTACAACCCCATCTAATATTTCGCCTTGAATCACACTTAGGAAAAGTTCTAGACAATCATGCATGCGTAAGAATTAGGCTAAAAATTCTCACCACAAAAGGCATCACAACCCAAGGAGTTAACACACTTCCTTCATCACATTAAGAAAATGACTTTTAACAAGTTAGTAATAAATCAACAAGCCAAGCAACGAATGTATAATTCATGACAAGAGACTGCTTAGTTTTCACGTTTAAATGCCCTCCTTATCTTTTAAAAAACTCTTGCATAATGCCAAGCAAGAAATATTGGTCGTACCTCATCAAGAACGTGTATAAAAGACTCACAAGACTCTAGACTTGACATTTTCCCTTAAGAAAGTCGCCTCTCAATCTATCATCGGGAAGTGCCAACCTGGTTCGACAATAAAAAGAAAAGACAAAGAAATCGCTCCTTGGAAAAGAATCGTAGTATAAAGAAAACTCTTGGAGTTTATTCAAAGACTACTATCTACAAAGGCAATACTACTAACAAGTAATGACGATTTACCCTTAAGAATGATGTCACCCAATCTATTATAGGGCCATATCGTGCATCACTAAATAAGTGAGTTACTCATACTTCACCCCTAACACAAATAAAGCATTTTCAAGGGGTTAACACACTTCCTTCATCATATTAAGAAAATGACTTTTAACAAGTTAGTAATAAATCAACAAGCCAAGTAACGAATGTATAATTCATGACAAGAGACTGCTTAATTTTCACGTTTAAATGCCCTCCTTATCTTTTCAAAAACTCTGGCATAATGACAAGAAATAAATATTGGTCGTACCTCATCAAGAACGTGTATAAAAGACTCACAAGACTCTATAATTGGCATTTCCCTTAAAAAAGCCGCCTCTCAATCTATCATCGGGAAGTGCCAACCTGGTTCGACAATAAAAAGAAAAGACAAAGAAATCGCTCCTCGAAAAAGAATCGTAGTATAAAGAAAACTCTTGGAGTTTATTCAAAGACTACTATCTACAAAGGCGATACTACTAACAAGTAATGATGATTTACCCTTAAGAATGATTTCACCTAATCTATTATAGGGCCATATTGTGCATCACTAAATAAGTGAGTTACTCATACTTCACCCCTAACACAAATAAAGCATTATCCTTGATGCACATGGTTGTACAAAGAAAAGGAGGAATAGGAGAAAGAACTCCTTGGTACGATGGAGGCATCTGCATTGGAATTGTGTGCATTGTAGAACCATTTCTTTAGAACATCCTCTTGCAGGGCCTTCTGCTCATAACTGGTGTTTGATCAGCGTTTCACGCCTTTGAATTTGCGCTTCACTGGTGTAGCACCGGTTCCTCAATATGAATCTCACCTTTATCACATTCCATACCTGTTTCATCCCTTCACAATGAGAGACAACACAAGCGTAAAGTAAAACAAAACAAAAGGAAAAATACAAACAAAATGTAAAAGAACATGGGTTGCCTCCCAAGAAGCGCCTTAGTTAACGTCGTGGCTCGACAACTTCAACTTTCACCACTTTTCTCTCCACTTTGAGCATTTGAATCGCACCCCTAGTTTCTTGTCCATTCTTCTACTGCACTTGAGGGGTGGTGGTGTAGGCATCAAGGGGTCAAGAAATGGATATTGCATCTTGTATTTCTTGTCCCTTATAGGAGGGATGTGCTTTGACTTTGTTGGCATGGAATACTCTAAGATGAAGCCACCTTGAGTGTCCTCCTCAACTTCCTTCATTGACTTGGTCTCCTCAGTCTCTATTTTGTCAATCAAGTTCAATGTTGAAAAATGATAAGAGGGTGGTTTAAGTCGCTCCCCTTTCAAGAATACTTCTTGCTTGACATCCTCCTCTACAAGTGCACTAGAGTCCTTGAGTGTGATTTGTTGGATGTCACTTGGGGTATTCTAGTGTAACTTCTTCAACTGCGGCATCTTGCATTTTTGCAATGTTGGTTTGTTGGCACACCTCTATCAATTCTTCAAAGTTTATCTTTACTCCTTTTTCATCATCATTATGAGCTTCCTCCTATGAGTCAAGTTGAGTTATGCCCCATTGTTCACTTTTTTTTGTTATGCTCCTCAATGTCTCCTCCGCTTCTTCTTTTAGAGATTTACATCTTTTTTCTTGCGGAGTTGATGATTCCATGGGCATGGAGGGATTGGTATTCTTTTCCGCGTTAGACTCCCGCTCCAAAAAGGCTTGGAGCATGGCTTCCATGCGCCCACATGTACTTCTCCTTCCCTCACATGCCATGGCTTCATTCCTTTCAAGCTTGGGAGCAAAACTTCTATCATAACCATTATAGTAGGAAGTGAACCCATTTGGAAATTCATCCCAATGTCTTCCATGACTACCACATATTGTGCATCTATACCCACCATAGGAAGGAGAAGGTGCACCCATCTTCCTTCTATGGGTATATTTGCAATCTCACCAATAGTGTAGTCCTCCACAATAGGGACATGGGTCATTATGATAAGGGTTCCAACCAAGAAATCTCCTTTCCTTCCACGATGTCGTCATACAACTGAAAACAAGAAACAAAAAGAAAACAAGATGTAAAACAAAAATGAAAAACTAGTTCGAATAAATAAATAACTAATGTCTTATCACAACTCAATTCCCCAGCAATGGCGCCATTTTTTATAACGTCCAAACTACACTCCTCTTTTATAAAAGAGCGTAAACGGTTTTTGTATCAAAACAAATATCCCGACGGATGTCGGGGTCGAATCCCACAGAGAATTGAGTCGATAATTCAAGAGTTATAAACTAATTCAAACTAGAACACAAAATTGTTCAACATTTGAAAAGTAAAATTGGGGAGAAATTAAAGAGAAATAACTATCTAATTCTAAACTAAGACTAATTGGGGGGTTCCAATTGAGGCAATCACAAGTGATATGGCTAGGGGCATTATATAGATGTGATCTCAACTAAATCAGAAATTTCTTCAATGCCTTAGACCCATAATTAGCATAGATAGCAGTGGATAATTCACATTCTCTTATTCAACCATAAGAATGTTTATGCCTTGGGTTCTTTCAAACTCCAAAGTCAATTCAAGTAATCAACCGCACAAGCTTGAGGAAAGACTAGCTATTTCGAGCCTTGACCTTTAATGGAGTAAAAATATGGGTCTTAACTATCTCTAGATTAATCCCACACACAAACACTCCAATTCCTCACTATTATCTTCTCACCAAATTCTTACCTTTTTCTCTCAAGCAAAGCAAGAAAAGTAAAGAACAATTTATGTTTGCAAACCATCAATTTTAGCAATTATAACTTGGGAGAAGATAATAGATCTATAATATCAATAGGAATCCTAAAGCAATTTATCAAAACCCAATCAAATTAATAAACCCACCATTAATATACCTCTAGCTAGCAAATTAGTAAAGCATATTTAAAGGTAGAGAGAAGATACCAATAGGATTTCCCTCACATTCATCACATTAGCTTCAAGAATTTTCTTCACAAGCTCTTACAACAACGGTGGAATTCCCCCAATTTGGTTAAAGAAAAAAGAAAAAGAAAAATACTATCTAACCCTATAATTCTATGGTGAAAATATTCTACCTAAAAATTCTATGAAAAAGATGATGTCTAGATCAATTCTACAGTGGGTGTTATAAAATATATGTACTTTTGTGTGCACAAACTTGCAAAATTGCACTTAGAGGATTCTAGGAGCTTTGGGACCCTTTCAGGACAATTTTGCCCTTCCATCAGCAAAATTGGGTCACTTTCCCTTCGAACTGTGAACAGTCGTTGCCAACCTACGAACAACCGGTGCCAACCTACGAACGGCTGATGCCAACTTGTGAATAGTCAGTGTCATCCTGTGGACTACCGGTGAATAGCCAGTGCCAACCCGCAAAGAGCCGGTTGATTAGCCGGTCAGGGCAGTAACTTTAGTGTTTCACCCTTTTGGATCCGTGTTTAGCCGATTCAAAGCATGTCCTTACACCTCTTCTTAAGTTCAAATCTTACATTATCTTTGATTCCTCTCCTTCATATGCTAACTCATCAAATTCCATCTCAAACATCATGTGTTTTGCTCGATTTCATGCTTACTCCACTCACGTGAAGTACCTACAAAGAATCAAAGATAAAGAGCATAAAATCCACATAAACGACTCAAAAAATAGGTAAATACACATGCTTCCAAGCCTAATGAGTTCGTAAATTTCCAACTCATCATACCGCTCGGCCTTTGACCAAAGTGTTATCTGCCCATGTTGGAAATAGCCAAAACTGAACCACTGCCTACAAAAATTTTGCTGCAAATGTCAGTGTGGGCTTCACTATTCATTCCCTTGTATTTGTTAGCTTAGAGGGTTGACCATCCATTAGAACATATGCTCCTAACCACGCTGATCATGTCGTGCTCTCATTCAGTATTCAAACACAACAATGTTTGCTGGTGGTGTAAAGTCAAGCCTATAGAGCATCCTATTTATGGTCTCTACTGAGATGTCTACCATTTCTCCCCATACTAGTATTTGGCCGTACAGGTGCATTTCTGATGGTTTCTACCCCTTTTTGCAGAGACTGTCAAGAATATCTATGTAGATCGCGTAGAATTAATGAACCATGGTAGGGTAATAATGTCTTGGTACTTCATTGATCCATCTTGTTACACCCTGTAAGTTCTTGACACTTAG
>JACEIK010002799.1:150454-165851 GCA_018107945.1 Datura stramonium | reverse complement strand
TCTTGTATGCTATGTTGTGTTAGTTATTAATAGATAGAAAGTAGACCACCATGTTATCAGGTATGACTCTTACTCTCTTCAGTAAAGTTACGCTCTTTTCTCTCAATCTCAGCCCGTCTCCTATTACTTCAGTATCTATTAGTATTATTGTTTACTTTCAGTTATTTTTTGTTATTACTTTGCATACTCAGTACCAGTGGTACTGACGCCCATTTTGGGGTGCTATATTACTTACCTGTAGGTAAACATAGACGAGGAGCAGATACCTCGTAGTTCCAGTCAGCATTACAGAGCCTTCAGCTCCTTTCATCTGGAGCTTGAAAGACAGAGGTTTACTCTCCTTTTGATTGTGTTGTATGGGTAGGCCGCCAGTAGGGGACGTACAGGTGAATGTCCCAGTACTCAGGAGCAGAGCGAGACACCAGCTATAGATGCCAATCATTCAGAGTCAACTCCCAACACCTCAGCTACACCGCTGCCAAGTGTACAGATTCAGACTCCAGCAGGGTACATCTTTGTACCGTAGCATTTCCTCCAGAAGCTGGCAAAGAGATTGACCATGGCCGAGCGCAAAATTTAGGCAATGATGGAGAATGTAAAGCCATGTGTCAAATCCGAGATAGATGCAGTAGCTCAGGCCATTCATGCCCTCCTGGATAGTTTTGAGAGCAGATTTAACTTGAGGACGGCAGAGCAGTCAGACACCGCCAGTCTCCGTGCGGAGTTGGGGGCTATTCGGAGCAAAGTAGTTGAGTTGTATTTATGGAAACCAACTATTACAGAAGCCCCCACTCTTCTAGACTTGGATGCAGATCTTGAGGAGGATATTGACTTGGCAGCATATCGGGGGCCAACTGCAACTGGTGATAAAGGCAAAAAGAGAGTTGTTGATGATTCTAGTGAGGAGAGTGTGAAAAAGAAGAGAAAGAAGGAGAAGAAAGAGCGCAAGTGGGATAGAGCAGAGATCATGTGAGCTCATAAGGAGCATATGACTGAGCTTCATGAGAGAGTTAGAGGAGAGGGAAGCTCCACCACAGCTCAGCCCGTGCTTGCTAGTGGCCATAAACCGAGCAAAGTTCAGCTCGATTTCCACAGAGGCCGTTCAAATGGCTCCAGTCACTAAGAGGGGTACTACTACCCCCATTGTTACACCATTGAGTGCGCTGGCCACCACTAGCACCACTACTAACACGGAGGTACCACCTTCGCGAGATGACAAAGGCGAAGTCTGAGTAGCCACCGGTATGTCCCTTTTCCTTTCAAGCTTATATTTTGTGCTTGGGGGATGAAGATAATTATTTTAAAAGGGGGGTGTACTTGTATTTTTGGGATATTATTGGTTCGCCTGAGGTTTTTTCTTGTCGTGTTTCTTTTCCCTCAGACATGCGATCGAGTAGAACCGACATGTGTTAGGATATTTTTGTTTTTAGTTGTGATTTTTGTTTGATTAGAAAGTAACTTAGGAACACTCAACAATTGAATATGAATTACTTTTGTTGTTTTGAAAAATTTACCCTGTTTAAAAATTTTATCTATGTATTTGTGACAACAATGCATGATTTCTATGGATCGTTTTATGTCATTTAGTTATTGATAGTTCTAGTCTTGTTAAGCCATGTATGAACCAAATAAGTAAAGTGAAAATAGTTCATGTACCATGTGTGAGTGAGGTCTTAGTATTTGTTGCGGTATGTTGTTGAAGATCTAGAACTTGCCTGGTTGGTCTCTGCGTAGGTTGAGGATGGTTAGTTAGGAGATGATCATAGGCCATTTTTGTATTAGCTCACTTTTTGTCTATATTGCCCTACCAAAGTGTCATGAATCCCTTGATCCCAAGTTTGAGCCTTAATTGACCATATTTCTTTTATTTACCTGCTAACTGTACCCAATTGTTTATAATGAACTTGTTCGGCCCTAGTCCTTCCTTGGATATTGTGAACCTCAACATAAGCAAAATGCTTAAGTTGAGCGTGGATTAGGGGTGCATAAACGGTGGGAA
Source organism: Datura stramonium (assembly GCA_018107945.1). Classification (NCBI taxonomy): domain Eukaryota; kingdom Viridiplantae; phylum Streptophyta; class Magnoliopsida; order Solanales; family Solanaceae; genus Datura; species Datura stramonium. The sequence continues at coordinate 163,852 of JACEIK010002799.1, read as the reverse complement.
TGGGAGAAAAGGAAAGAAAAGAAAAAGAAGAAAAAAAATGGTGAAAAAGTAAAAAGCTAAAAATTTGAGAATATTGAAAAAAAGAAGAGAAATTCAAAATAGCTTGAAAGTGTTGAAAAATGTTAAAAATCACCTCACCCATGCAAATGTTCATAAAATGGGAAAAGGGAAGAAAAGGAGACAAAAAGAATGAAGGGTGAAATAGGAGAATGGTGTAGCCAATGAATGTAGTGCCAAGGGAGGGATAGTCACTAATAAAATCTTTCATCTTTATCATGTCCAGCCCTAAGCCTACATTACAAGCCATATCAAGTCATATAGTGATCTTAGTTTGACCATCTAACACACCGAAGCAGAGAAAATAAGGGCAATCCTATGGTATTTGATGCATAATACTTGCAGTCCTTTGAGAGAGTGAGTGCTTCATTTGCCTAGTCCCATATTTCAATTGAATCTTCATAGTAGAGTTGGGACTTCATTTTTTGTGAGGGTACATGGATTATGTTTGCTTTTACCATTGGTCTATGTGAAACACATAGGTTATGACTTGATTGCTTGTTGTTATCTAGATGACATGTCTTGATCCCTGAATATGATCTTTTGAGGTTGTTTGCAATACATTAGCCGATGATGTTTCAAGAGGAAGGGTCAATAGAGTTTATATATAGAGTGCACAAATTTGTTTGAGTTTTGGTTGTAGTATCATAAGTTTATTTTCTAGTTGAGCGTCATGTTTGATTTTTCTTTTTCTTTTCCTGAGGACATGCAAAAGTCTTAAGTTGAGGGTGTTGATTTGCTATGAATTTACAACACTATTGATGCTCAAAACTAAGAAAATAGCATGGATTTAGGTGTATTTATGTGGATATGAGGCACTTTTCCTTTGTTTTCAAGATAAACGGGTGTTGGAACAATAAACTTCAAAAGGAAGCTAAAAGTGTACAAGACAGGGACAAAAAGTGCAGACCACAGTATGATCCGTAGGATGGACCTACGAGTCGTACTGAGGGCCTTGATCAAAAGCTGACAGATTAACCTGGAAGACTAAACTTATGAGACTTGTCACGGATCGTACCATGGTGGTACAAGTCGTGGTAAGGCAGTCGTAATCAAATCTAGAAGAATTGCATAGGAAGATGATTCTCAGTACGAGAGCACCTTACGGCCCGTGAGATGAAGGTATGAGTCATACCATACGGGTCATGGTGAAGTTCAGAAAAAGTTCATAAGATCAGGATCAAGCCACAAGTGTCAATGTACGAGTCGTAGCATGATGGTACGAATCGTACCTTAACCAAAAACTTAGCCAAAATTCAGCCAACATTCCAAGCCATGAGTGGATGTCACGATCCGTGAGAAGCCCCTAAGAGTTGTAGGTGGACTTGTGACGAGGTCGGCAGCAGATATGGAAAGCAGTCCTATTTTTTTAGGAAAACGATTCTTGTGTCTCTATAAACATTTTTTATGTTTTATTTTTAATAGAGGACGACGAATAGACATAATTCTAGTAAGAAAACATTGTAGTAGGCAATTTTACATCATTGGAAGAGAGAATTGACTTGGATCAACGGTGTGATAAACCTTTTCTTCAATTCATCTTGTTCTTGCTACTTTTTATTCAAGATATCATGGTTTAATTGAAGGAATTGTTTTTCTCAATCATCTTTGTAAGTATTGTTATATGTTTTTAATCATGAAAACAAATCACAATGTTGCAACTATTAGAGGCTAGAACCTCCATAGCTTGGGTTGTGGGACCCATGGTGTATTAACTATTTAGGGTGTCACAAAGTGAGTCTAAAATACCAATACTAAATACTAATATTGTATTCTCTTCATATTTAATGATTGTTAACGGTGTACAACGTTAGGAAGTGCCCGAATTCTTTACTTGCTTTGGTCGAAGAGGTAGAGATTAGGAAAAGAGAATTACAACGGAGCCTTGATCTTGATGATCATTGTATTAACTTGAGTTGTGGTCGCAGGATAGTTATATCTGGAACTTAGTGATAACGGTTAGTTTTCAAAACTCATGAGACTTGGTTGAGTAATTGAGGATTGTCATTCAATAGGGATTGGTCGATCGTTTGAATGAATCTAAGTTATCAGTTCTGTAAGTAAGTATTGGTAAAGATCACGAGGGTAGACCTAAAGCTGTTATGAACCCATAGGGAACACAAACCCTAGTTATTCTTTAATTATTGATTTACAAATATAATCTTGACTGCTGTTCATCTTTATTATTGTTTTTTATTAGAATTCCCCCATTGTGAAGTAATTACCGTACAAGTTCATCTAGCGGTTGTAATATAGATCTTCCATATTTCCTGTGGGATCGACCCCAACCTCTAGTTGGGTTCTTTATTGACAACATCCGCTTCATACTTCAGTTGGAAGTGTGGTTTGAGCATTATCAGCTTGTACCCTCGAACTTGAGTTGATGACCTTTGACGGGGTTGAGTGCGACTCCCAGTACTCGACCCCTGCTGGGAGCTTTCCAAGTCTTGATCTTGGGCCTTTTTATCATCTCCTTACAACCTTGTGCTTCCCACCCAAAACTAAATCACTACCCATGAGCGAGCTCCCCTTTAGAAGTTCTTGAACCTTAGCTGTCATCGCCTCCCCGGTATGGTTCGTTCGTACAATAACTTGTTGGGTAGGCTGGGTGATCATGGCCCATGTCAACACTCGTACTGTGGCCCCGAGTTCTTCATCCGTAACCTTTCCGAACATAGGACTCCTTGGGGTTGGTGGGGCTGGCTGACTCTTGTTGTTTCCCTGAGACGGCATGTTTCTAAACACATGTATAGCATGATTATAAGGTTAGGGAGACTCTTTGTCACATGACATAGATCATGAAAGAAGGGGACATTTCCTAAGCGTCTAGTAGCCTCGACTCTAATACAAAGTTTGTCACGACCCGAACGGAGGCTCGGATCATAGAAAGGGATAAGGGACTCAGAGAGACCCCAAGTCGACCCATGGCATAAGCATTCAACTAACTCATTTAATAAAAATAAATAAAACATAAATATAAATTCAAGAGGGAAGTCTCACGCAACAGCACAACAGGATAATATCAAAGCTATATATACACATAATTCTGAAAGCCTCTACTCTGAACGAGTTGATGGGACAAGACGCCAACTAACTCAAAACACCGAAACTGAAATGCAACGTGAAACTGAGAATCTAGTCCTCAAAAGATGAAGACTCACCAATCCTGGACTGATAAATACTCTAGAAAGATGCCTATGATCTGACTGAAGATACGAACCGGGTCCTATATCATGAAACGATATAATATAGAAAGTATGCAGTCAGTACGTGGAATGTACTTAGTATGCAAGGTAAGTAAAACCGCTTATGTAAGTAAAATAAATTATTTAAATACAATGCATAAATTAAAACATGTTATCGGTATGCTAATGATAGTTCTTGCATGCATTATTTCAGAAATCATGATCTTTTCACAACATAACAACTCTTAACACAAAAACACCAACTGTCTCGAATAACTCAAAGCTCAAGCAGAACATTTATGGAGAAGCTGAACATGAGTCAAACCATACTTTTAGAACATGCATGTATGCAATTGAAACCATGCGCAATGAGTATGCCAATCCAGAATTATATAAGATGGTGGGAGACTCGTCACTTAACCAACATACCACGATAGAGCTTACGCGGTCCTGACTATCACATTCAAGTAGGTAGAGCCGTCCATAACCTTGCCAGGGATATTGACGATACCATGATATCGATATCAAGATCAAGGCCCAATCGGGGTAGGGGATAGCTCACAAGGGAGGTCCCAAATTAATATAATAGTATCAACCTACGCTGGCACGTAATTCTGGAGCGTAGGATGATCGACCATTAACCCACTCAGAGCTAGACTCTTCTCCCAAAAACATGTAGTGCTCTACATCGTATATAACGAAGGTCAACATCATCTAATTACGAAGCTCAAGATGAAATCATGAATAGAATCGACATCATGTAAAAATGAAGCTCAACATTGTCCCTTGACAAAGCTCAATAAGGAAATCATGCATATGCGATGCTTTATTTCAAAACATACCACAAGCTAAAGTGTAGAAGTTGGGAGAATTTGCTTCGAACAATGTGGTAAGCTTGTCTCAATAATTCATCATTTGAAATCAACATGTGGGCATTGCCCAAAGCTTTACTATAATAAGAGATGCTCAACTCTCATTGGAATCGTAACTAAAGAAATGGGTAGATCAAATTCATATTTCTCCTCAAAATCTCTCATCAATAAAAAAGTTATTTCGAAATTCGCACCTTTCATGATTGGATCACCAATGGGCTTCAACATTCATAAAAACTAAAAACATGTATTTAATTGAAATCATTGTAAATCAGCCCATGCTTCACAATTTGATATTAAAATCAAAATCACTTCATACCCATGTAAGAAAATTGAAGAATTACACAATTGAGTAAAAACCCCATACTTGGTCATAGGCAATTTATCATGATTTGGTAGAAATTGGGCATGGGTGTGGAAGGAGACACCCACTCATAGCCTTACATACCTGGGAGGGATGATTTTAACACTTCTCTAATAGCCCAAGCTGAGATTCCAATGGAAACCTTGAGATTTTGCCTTGAATCTTCTCTTCAATCCATCAAACTTGCATACAGGAGAATAATGGCTTAGGATAGGTTTTATCCTTCTTAAAACACACTAAAAGGAACCTTAAATGATGTACTATAAGTCTTAGGAACTTTGAGAATTATGAGAAAGCCGTTACTAATTCATAGAAAATAACTGCCAGGTGATCCTAACGGACGACCTGACAGATCGTCGCTAGCCCAAACAACTCGTTATGTCACTCATCGGGTGTACTGGTTAACTGATCCCTTAGGGATCATAACGGATGACTTAACAACCCGTTGCCACTGGTCACAACACGTTTCCACCTTCTATCACATACACTACCTTGTCACCAAATGGGACTCACCTTGCTTGATCACGACTCACCTCACGAGTCATTGGAATAGACCACGACTGGTGGGGTCCCTTCCGTTAGGTACACTGTTCAATTCTCCCATTTGTTTCTCAACTTCACCCCTACGATTAATCTGAATACTCGTGGTGACTGACCACGAGTCGTTCCCATGCTTGTGAGGACCTCAACGCTTCAGTTCATCCAAGCCTTCCCATGAGCCACCTGAAGACTTGTGGGGTCTCCTCACGAGTCTTCCAATGACTCATCCTACAATTGCAGAATCATTTCCTAGATTTTTCCCGTTTGACTCCTAGGTCTGATCCTTGGGTTCCCAGGGTATTACATTTAATTAACTTTCTAGGTATGCTCTCCACACGGTTAAAACGATGGAGGATAGAGTTCATTGGTTCGTGATGGGGTTGGGGCTTCATATAGCTCGAGATTGTTCGGGGGTATTTATGCAGGAGAATATGGACATTGCACAAATTTAGGCTTTCACCTAGAGGGCGGAGGATTTGGTTCATCAAATACGAGATACTCAAAGACATCAGGAGCAAAGGGAGAGGGTCGTAGGGTAACCTAGGAGCTCAGTCATCAAGGCCTATAGGGAGTGGCCCAGCTCAGTTTCAGGGATAGACAAGAGACCAAGCCCCAGCTCCATCTAACTCTCGACGACAGGAGCGGGCAAGGAAAAGGAGACCACTATTGCTGCCTTATCCTCAGTGTAGGAGATCCCATTCAGGTCAGTGCCATCAAGTGCAGAATGTATGATATCATTGTGGGCAGCCAGGGCACTTTATGAGGGACTGTTTAGATAGGGTCGAGGCGGATCAGGCGCGATCATCGGTTGCTTCATCATCCTCCTTCGACATCCCTAACCTGATCCATAGTTGGCAGCATGCCATGGTAGAGGCATAGAGAGAGAGGCTTCTAGTTCCAAGGCAACCCAAAATTGATTTTATGCTTTGGGCGGTTGGTAGGACCAGGAGGCCTGACCTGATGTTGTTACATGTACTTTGATTATTTATTCTCGTGTAGTATATGTATTGCTTGATCCTAGTTCTAAACTTTCTTATGTTACACCATTGGCTGCGAGTCAGTTTGCGACAGTCCCTAAGTTATTATCTATACCATTTGTTGTTTCTACGCGAATTGGTGAATATGTGTTAGCTAGACAAGTTTACTGGAACTGTGTAGTATTGGTATGTGATAGATCAACCATAGTTGATCTAGTTGAGCTTGAAATGGTTGATTTTTATGTTATTATGGTTATCGATTGGTTGGCGACATGTTATGCTAATGTTGATTACAGATCCAAGGTTGTTAGATTCCATTTTCTCAGCGAGCCTCTCTGCGAATGGTAAGGTAATGCCGCTACACCTAAAGGTAAGTTTATTTCATACCTTAATTCTTAGAAGTTGATATCCAATGGTTTTATTTGTCACTTGGTTCGGGTAAGAAACTTGGAATGTGAGCCTGCAACTCTCCAGTCAATTTCTGTTATAAATGAATTCCCCGAGGTCTTTCCAGAGGATTTGCCAAGAATTCCTCCTGAAAGGGAGATAGATTTTTCTACCGATCTACTTCCAAGTACTCAGCCTATATAAATCCCTCCTTACAAAATGGCTCCAGAAGAGCTAAGGGAATTGAAGGAGAAGTTTGAAGATCTGCTCCAGAAGGGATTCATTCTACCTAGTGTATCGCCTTGGGGTGCACCAATGCCCTTTGTGCGAAAGAAAGATGGGTCGTTAAGGATGTGCATTGACTATAGGTAGTTGAATAAAATGATGGTTAAGAATAAGTACCCACTTCCTAGGATTGATGACCTATTTAATCAGTTACAGGGTGCTAGATGCTTTTTGAAGATTGATTTGAGATCCGGGTAGCATCAGTTATGGGTTTAAGAAGTTGATATCACTAAGACTACCTTCAGAACTAGCTACGACCATTATGAATTTTAGTGATGTCATTTGGGTTGACTAATGCCCCAACAACTTTTATGAACTTGATGAATCGGGTGTTTAGGCCTTTTCTTGATGTATTTGTGACCGTCTTTATTGATGATATTCTAATTTACTCGTAATCCTAAGCTGATCATGTAGGTCATTTGAGAACGGTATTACAAACTCTCCAGGAGCATATGTTGTACACTAAATTTTCTAAATGTGAGTTTTGGCTGACATCTACAGCTTTTCTTGGCCAGGTGATTACAACTGAAGGTATAAGGGTGGATGGCCATAAAATAATAGTTGTGAAGAACTGGCCTAGACCTTTGAATCCTACAATGTTTCGTAGCTTTTTGGGGTTAGCAAGTTATTATCACCGATTTTTGGAAGGTTTCTTTACTATCTTTGTGTCATTGACAAAGTTGACTCATAAAGTAGCTAGGTTTCAGTGGACAAAGGCATGTTAGTAGAGTTTTCATGAGTTGAAGGATAGACCGACTTCAACATCTGTCCTGACTCCTCTAGAGGGGTCGAGGGTTAAGTGGTGTGTTATGATGCTTCAAGAGTTTGGATAGGTTGTGTTTTTATGCAACACTGTAAGGTTATTGCTTATGCCTCTAGACAGTTGAGGAAGCACGAGCAAAATTATCCTACCCACGATCTTGAGTTGGTCGCAGTGGTATATGTATTGAAGATTTTGTGCCACTACTTATACAGGGTACATGTTCATATCTTCACAAATAATAAGAGCCTCCAATACTTGTTTTGGCAGAAAGAGTCGAATTTAAGGCAAAGAAGATGGTTAGAGTTACTAAAAGATTATGATGTGAGTATCTTGTATCATCCGGGCAAGGCAAATGTTGTAGCTTATGCACTATGTCGCAAGTCTATGAGTAGCTTGAGTCTTTTCCAGGTTGATAGGATTGAAATGACGAACAGTCTACAGTAGTTGGTTGACTTACAAATTCGGTTAATGGATGTCGAAGATGGGGTGTTATTTTCCAATACATAACAGAATTGTCCTTTGTAGCAGAAGTTAAGCAACAAAAATATGATGATGTAGAGTTAGTCTTAATATGAGATAGTATATTATAGCAGAAGCAGAGCTTATTTAATTGCGGACCCGATGGAGTTCTTAGATACCAGGTCATCTATATGTGCCTAATGTGGGTGAGCTATGGGAACAAATTATGAATGGAGCTCATTAATCTTGGTATTTAGTACACCCAGGTGTCACGAAGATGTATCGTGACCTAAGGAAGCTATATTGGTGGAATGGCATGAAAAAAGAAATCACAGTTCTTGTGACTCAGTGTCCTAATTGCCAGTAGGTGAAGGTTGAGCACCAGAGACCTGGAAGTCTAATGCAGGATATAGAAATTCCAGCCTGAAAATGGGAGGTGATTAATATGGATTTTATTACAGGATTGCCTCGAACAAGCAGGAATAATGATTCTATCTGGGTAATAGTTGATAGATTGACTAAATTAGCTGACTTCTTGTTAGTTAGGACTACATATGCTATAGGGGATTACGCTAGGCTTTATATACAGGAGATAGTTTGCCACAAGGCATCCCCTTATCCATTATTTCTGATAGAGGTGCTCAGTTCATAGAAAACTTTTGAAAGTCTTTCCAGAATGTCATGGGCATTCAGGTAAGCCTCAGTAACGCATTTCATCCTCAGACAGATGGACAGGCTGAATTCACCATTCAGACGCGTAAAGATATATTGCGTTCTTGTGTTTTATATTTTGGCAGACACTGGGATGATCATGTTTCCTTGATTGAGTTCACCTATAATAATAGCTACCAGGAAAGTATTTAGATGGCCCCATATGAATCTTTATATGGGCGAAAGTGTAGGTCACCAGTGGGCTAGTTTGAACTTAGTGAGGTAGAGTTATTGGGGCCAAACATAGTCCAGTAGGCTATTGGCAAGGTGAAACATATTAGAGATCGACTTTATAAGGCCCAAAGCAGGCAGAAGTCTTATACAAAAGTACGTCTTCAAGTGTTGGAGTTTGCTGTTGATGATTGGGTCTTCCTGAAAGTGTCGCCTATGAAAGGCATCATGCGATTTGGCCAAAAGGGTAAGCTGAGCCCTAGATATATTGGGCCTTACAGAGTTATCCACAGGATAGGAAAAGTAGCCTATGAGTTGGATTTTCCACCAGAGCTAGTGGTAGTCCACCTAGTATTTCATGTATTGATATGTGAAAGTGTATAAAAGACTTAACCCGTGTTATGTCTGTTGATGATGTCTGGATTTCTAAGGAGATGACCTACACTGAGGTCCCAGGTGCTATTCTTGACCGGCAAGTTAGGAAACTTTGGACCAAAGAAGTTGCCTTAGTTAAAGTATTGTGGTGAAGTAATAACATCGAGGAAGTCATTTAGGAGGCTGAGGAAGAAATGAAGAAGAAGTATCCCCACCTGTTTACGATGTCAATGTGATATTGAGGTATGTATATAATACCTAAGTTACTGATTATGCATTTTGAAGCATGTCAAGTGAAGTTAATTCTCATTCGGGAACGAATGTTCATACGGGATGAGGATATTATATCCTAATTTTGGGTGATTATTTGATGTTTGTATGCTATGTTAAGAGAGGTATGAATGGAAAAGCGAAAAGTATGTGAAGTTCATAACTAAGGATCAATTTTAAATGATCATATCTCCAAATATATAAGAAGTTAGAAGTCCTACAACCTATCAACTTAAAAATCTTTGAGTCTAGTTTTTAGAACATCAAATCACTCATCAATCAGAGTTCGAGGTAAGAAGTTATGGGCATTTTACCCAAGCAACCCGAGAAGTGACGTGAGCATGACGCCCTAGCGCCTCCACCGCCCTAACTATTTAAAAAATCATATTTTCACTATTGGAAACCATTTCTATCCTAAATCAAATCGACCAGCTTGCTTAAGAATTTTATTTCTCCCTTAATTCCATTAGTTGGGACAAGGAAAATCGAAGAGGAGACATCAAGCACAACTTCACCAAACACAAGAAAAGTTAACAAAGTTGGTTTCCAAGTGTATTAGGTGTTTTGGAGCTCGTTTTTAACATTTTTTTTGGGCGAAGTTGCTGCATTATTGGAGATTCCTTTATGGATTATATATACATACTTGATTATGGATAAATTCCAAGAGTAAAGGAAAGGATTTCACCCTCCTTAAACCCCTTAAATTGCAAACAAAAGGCCTGGAAATTTGCAGCTAGGTGAGCTGCCTGTTTGGGCTGTTTCAGCTGAATTTTTGCTCGTTTTCTTAGCCTTTTTTGTAGTATATTTGGCTTTAAATATAATTTACTTTGAGTAAGAGAATTACATAATAAGTGAGGTAAAGTTCCCCATTGTTTTCTCCCCCAAAGGTTAGTGAAAACTAGTATACAAAATGCTTAAATGTTGTTGATATTGTCGTGTTTTCTTGTTGCTATTGTGACTGCCTTTGGTGAGTTATTTTGGCTGCATTTTGTGTTACAGATTAGGCTTTATATTTTCCTGTAAATTCAAGATATTGAGGAGGGTAAGGGCTTGCTATTGAAGTAATAAGAGTTCATCGGAAAGAAAGGTATGTAAGGCACCCCGTCCGTCGTTCTTTTAGGAACGATTTGTACATTGTGAGTTGAATGAGAAAGAAGCCTCTTAATAGTATCGAGACAGTATGTAAATCATCATTTAAGCATTTAAAGTTTCATATTTGATTTAGGTTAATTTTGAGATTATGTCTAGCCCAAGTGAGGCATTTAAAGTGTGATATCGTGTTGATTGTCGTTGTAGTTGTACATCGAGTTGGAGACCCCTCAGTGTGGGCATTGTTAGCTGGTCCATAATATATGTTATATATATATATATGTATNATATTATTTTTAATGTGTTTAAAGGTGTGGTTGCTAACTGAAATTGGTGAAAGAGCCAAGATGATGACATGTAAATGATTTTAAGCTAAGTAAAGACGTCGCAAGCTATTAAGGGTAAATGAGCTTATTGAATAAGGATTTTATTGTTATTATTTTCCTTTATCCTAAGTGTATATTATGAAATATATCAGTCCAAAGGGAGATTTCAAATCCCTTTCTATTAAGCCGAACACAAGCTAGCGAGTCTCTGAGCTCTAATGTACCTTTGAACACGATCTTTAAATCTTGTTGAAACTCTTAGGTCATCCGAAGTTCCTTATGATTTGTACAAGTTTTGAATACATGTGTTTATGTGCTATTTTCTAGTTTTACGTGTAATATGTGCTCACTTACAGTTATGGATTATGAAGGAGGCCTATGCAGGCCATATATTTAGTATTCATCATTTCTATACTATACATGTTAAATTAACCTAGTATAAGCTATATCAGCTCCATTTATGATTATTATTAAGATTTATTTTTTTACCCCGGTGTGGTACACCGGCTTGAGCTATTTTTATTTAATTCCGGTGTATTACACCGACTGAATGGATTTTACTCCGGTGTGGTACATCGGCTGGAGGCATTTTTATTTTTACCCCTGTGTGGTAAATTGGCTGGAAGAATTGTATATGGATTTTATGGTCGGCTGTCTGCTGGCATTTCAGTTATAGTTTTTATTGTGCATTAGATAGTTCATTTACAGTGCAATATTGAGTTATTGTCAGTTTTTGGTTTTTAGAATTCCGAGTTGTAACTATTCCTTATTTCTGGGTCAGTTATAAAATTTATCATATATGTTTATAGTTTTTAGCCTTACATACCTGTACATTTTATTGAAACTTGATGTCCCTTCATCTCGGGACCCCTCCTGCAATCATACTACAATTATATGCTGAGGCTTAGATCATCAAATGCAATAGGAGCTAGATTTCAACGGAATATTAGTCTGGTTCTCTCTTCCATGGGCCACGTCCTAATTTTGACTATTTTAAGTTTTGTGTACTGCATGGGTAAGCCGAGGCCCTATCCCGTACATTTAGTTTGTTTACTCTGTAGAGGCTGATGTGGACTAGTTTGTATTGTAGTTTTGGTTATGTGGTCGCATTAGTTTTCCATTGCTCTATTTAGCTTTATTACATCCTTGTAATCTTTCCAGGTTTCTTATTCATCATTATCTAGAACTTATGGGTCCATTATTTATCTTGGTTGGTTGTGAAAGGTGGCTTGGTCGGCCTTAATATTAATTTTCAGATGCTATATAGTCGGCTTCTCGATCAATCATGAATCGAGTGCCAATTGTGCCCTACCCTAGTTTTGGGTTGTGACAATATAGATCTAGGTATTGAAACTCAACCCCACAGTTAGACACGCTCCAAACACTATCAGCTGACAATGTTGAGTCCTCATCTTCTGAGGACGGGAGTTTTGTCTTTTTTATTTTAGTATAATTCTAATTTTTGATGTTCGAGTTAGTTGTGGGCTTGTCCCAGCAGCTCATCAGATTAGTGGAGGCTTTCAAAAAGTGTAGTACTAGTTTCAACGAACCCGATGAATGAATAGGTTACCCATGCATAGTTTTAAGCTGCACTTCAAGTGTTGATGCAAGTCGTCACAGCACAGGCCAACTATCAGATAGTGGAACCCGTGAACCCTAACGGGAATGCTAGGGTGGCAAAGGTGCGAGATTTCATTAGAATGAACTCGCTAAAATTATTTGGGTTGAAGGTGGATGAAGATCCACACAATTTCATAGAGGATATTCAAAATATCACCAAGATTTTATGGATGTCGGGGGAGCAATGTGCATACCTAGCCTTCTATCAGCTGAAGGGGGTAGCTTATATATGGTTCCGATAATGGAAGGAAGGTCGTACGGCAGGTGCAATTTTGGTGGATTGGAACAAGTTCGTGACCCCCTTCTTTGATAGATTCTTTCCTCGAGAGTTGAGAGAGGCGAAGGCAGTCGAGTTCGCCAACCTGAAGCAGAACAACATGACTATCCAGGACTATGCCTTGGAGTTTATCGGTTTTCTAAGTATACACCGGAGATGGTGGCTGATATGAGGGCTCGCATGAGCAAGTTCATAAATGGAGTCTCAGATTTAGCGGTCAAGGAGTGTAGAACCGTGAAGCTTATTAGTGACATATACATTTCTAGACTCATGACCCATGTTCAATAGATCAAGGAGGAAAAGCTAAAGGAGTTGGAAAAGGAGATCAAGAGATCAAGGATAGGGGACTTGGAGTATTCCAAACAGAGGATGACTAGTGGACCTTGTTCCCAGTACCGTCAGAGGTCATCAGTCCCAGCACCATCGATAGCCAGTGTCCCATACAAACCCAGAGTACGAGAAATTACATACCCAGCTTGCAAGAACAATGGAAAAAGCCATTTAGGAGAGTGCATGGCTGGTTTAGGCGCTTTCTTTTTGTGCGGTAAGTCAGGCCATAAACTCAGAGATTGCTCAACAGCCAAATGGGGGAAGGTAGTCAGGCCATAAACTTAGAGATTGCGCAGCAGCCAAATGGGGGAAGGTAGAGCCCCCTCCACCACTTTAGTAG
>JACEIK010002799.1:115635-150386 GCA_018107945.1 Datura stramonium | reverse complement strand
TCCCTTCATTATATCAAGATCAGAGAAGCTCGCCAGAAATACTCATAGGTATGTTATGAGATTTTCACAATTGATTCTTACATATTGTTACACCTAGGAGTCATAGTACAAGGCATAAAAATCTTTTTGCATCCTAGTATGGGAATTTTCCGTGGATGGTATGAACTGATTATAAGTATGAAGCCTATAGTAATACCTTTAGAGGCGAATAGAAAGTCAAGAATTAGTAAAGTAGCCTAGCCTTATGAGAGGATCTAAGAGCCTTAGAATGATGGCTTTAAGCTAAGGGGGAGATGAAAAGTTAAAGAGCCAAGTAAGGTCTTGAATGCTCTAGTAAGGGAGTTCAAAGTGTAGTATCTTTGGGATGTCAGGACATTCCTATTCAGGTACCTTCCCCTATGTTTCAGTTAACATTACGCTCTACTCATGCCTATGTTTAGATTTATAGAATGATAGGTAACCACTTCAAACAGCAACCCTAGTCTTCCTCCATGATTCCATAGATCTCTGCTTCATGCCATGAAACCAGTTAGATTTGAAAACTCATCTCTCCTAGTATGCTCAGCTCTATGAACTCAGTCCTTAGAATATGCCTTAATGGCTCCGCAGATCATGCTACCTCATGAATGTGCTCAGTTTAGATTTTTGTAAATAATTCTTGCTTAAGATTTCCTTACTCCTAGCCCTATATATGTTCACCCAAATAAAAAATGATGGTTGCAACGGATATGTCCTGAATTGACTCCCCATTCATGCCTTAGATGCTTGGTAGGTAGAAGTTCATGAAGCGCAGTTGTTATCCATGTAAGGAGGTCTAAGGAGATTTTGGAATAGTATAAGCTTCGGCGGGAATGTGCTCAGTTTAGATTTTTGTAAGTAAATCTTGCTTAAGATTTCCTTACTCCCACCCTAAGTATGTTCACCCATATAAAAAATGATGGTTGCAATTGATATGTCCTGAGTTGACTCCCCATTCATTCCTTAGATGCTCAAGTTCATGAAGTGCAGTTGATAGCCATGTCAAGAGGTCTAAGGAGCTTTTGGAATAGTATAAGCTTCAGTAGAGCCGTAATATGAGTGTAGTGATAGACTTCCTTTATGTGTTGTCATTCAGGGAGTGAGTGTAGTTAGCATGGTGTTCTGAAATGAGGAGATGAAATATTAGGGTCACGAGGTATCGATGGGAATTGAAGACTAACTAAAAGAGGCTCCAGTTGAAATCTTGGACCAATAGGTTCATAAATTGGGGGAAATAAGGAGACAGTTTTAGTGGAGTTTTTAGAGAGTAATTAGCCAGTATAAGGGACTATTTGTAAAGTTGAATTTAGACAAGTCTTAGTCTATTTCAGATCAGTCATCATATCATCTATTCATATATCAAAATTGGTTTCAAGATTTATAACTCCTTCCTTACCAGCTTAGTTTCAGCTTAAGGAAATATCACGACCCAAACATACACACGGATCGTAGACATGGGACAAGGAGCCCCGAGAGACCCCAAGTCAACCCATGGAACGAGCATACATCTAATTCAATAACATGAGAAGAAGACTTAACATAAAGAACGTAATCATAACATAGCATAAGGAAAATCAGCACAAGACTTATACATTACGGCGGAATACAACTTCTAGTCTGATAAGCCTCTAAACAGGAAAGGAGAATTGATGGGACAACTGCCCAACTTATCCAACATCAAGAAACTGAAAGAAACAACATAAAGTATGAACATGAAGCCCTCGAAACATGAGGACTCACCAAAAGCGCTGAGAGTGAATGTGAAACTATCTACGGGTGAGGATGAGCCTAATAACTGGGACCTGTATCATGAAACGATAGAGCATAGAAGGTATGCGGTCAGTACGTGGAATGTAATGAGTATGCAAGGTAAGTAAAACGGATATTTTAAAACATGTATGAAATACATATATGATCATAAGAGTAGGACATCATGCTCGTATCGTAAAATATAATAACATATCATACAATTCAAGGTTTTCAAAACATTCATAACATAAACATAGTAATAATCATAAAGAAGAGCATTACTTAACTTGATTTGAGACAACATACATAATCATAACATGCATAAAGTGTGAGGAACAATGGGAGATTTTATTAACCGACATACCCCATATGAGCACACATGAAGCCCAACTTGTAACCCTAGTCGGAAGGTTGTCCGTACCTTGCCAAGGGTAGAACCATGAAAGTGTAATATCACCATGAAAAGGGGCAATTTGGGATAGGGACTAACATGAAAGGGGTCCCAACATACCTACGGTGGCACGTAGTTCATAAGATTCGAGGCTTAACATGAGCCCCGAACCTACTCGGTGTTCGATACGACTCCCAAAAAATATATAGTGGTCATAGAATAATATGCATGAATTCATAGGCTAGTTAAATCATGATAATCGTAAACATAAATGTACATACTTGAGCTAGCCATTACATAAGGCCCGTGAGTCGGCCAAAAGATAATTCGTAAATCATAGGTTTCATACATACTTGTAGATCATACATATAACTTGAAAAAATCTAATCATAATGGGTAGTTGAATAAATTCATATTTTGAAATCATAAATCATGTTGGGCTTGTAAATATAAACAATGGAAATAGTAGATCATAGATCGATTCGTCATGGGGCATGCATAATTAAGCTTAGTTTCTTAGAAATCAAAAATCAAAAATATTTTAATCAATTTAAATCTCAAAAGATGATCAAAATCCATAGATTATGATAATATTTCAAAATCACAAAACCAATATTTAAATAATTAGATTTTATTTAACTCAAATATAAAACCCCATGAGTTTTTGAAAAATTTTAAGTAAAACTCATAGAGTAGGAGCATGGGTGTGGAAGAATTCACTTATTGATGACCTTACATACCTGGGATTATCTGGTTCTTAACTTCCCTTGCTACTCCAAGATGGAATTTAGAGGAATTGAGAAAGAACACCTTGAATCACCTTCTAATCTCCTCTTTATACTCTTGTATGCATGAATGAGGCTTAACACGAACTTAACCCCCTTAAAAGACCCCATTCTGACCTTAAAATGACATAGTTTAGGCTTCAGGAGTTTATGAATTACGAAAACATCCTTACTAAAAACGTATAAATTTCTGGTTGCCAGTCCCCACGAGGGACCTCACGAGTCGCTTCCAGGGGGCACGACTCGTGGCCGGGACCCGTCATGCTCACTGCCCAATATCACCAAGGAGACCCCACGAATCTTGGTGGCTGACCATGACTCGTGGTAACCACCGGTGACCCCCACGACCCAAATGCTTGACCAACTATATACTCCAAGCCCACGAGTGACCTCACAAGTCATGTGGTCTGACCACGACTCATGGTCATGCCCATGGCCTCCTCCACCTGAGCCTGCCAACATTGCTGACCACGATTCACCTCATGACTCGTGGTCACTTCCCACGACTGACCTCATGGGTCGTCTTGAGATCTAGTGCGAATTTCAGTTTTTCTCCATTTTGACTCTCGGGTCTGATCCTTGGGTTCCCGGGGTATAACAATTTCTCCCCCTTGGGAACATTCGTCCTTGAATGTTAGAAACATGCAGAAAATTTAGAAACAAGCTATCACCATAAATAAATACTGATCATTTAAGTTTGAAACTGACAGATTGACTACCTCCGAAAAGGTATACATAACTGAACTGAATTCAGACATCACATACATTTACCAATTCATAAAACTAACTTGTAGGCATGAACTAAACATGAAAACTGATTAGAGGTTTAGGGCAAAAACTGATACCTCAAACTGAAACTGAGCCGACAGAGAACAAGTGTGGGTATCTAGCCGTCATATCCGCTTCGGCTTCCCACGTAGCTCCCTCAACATGTTGATTTCTCCATAATACTTTAACTCAAGCTACTTCTTTGTTCCTTAGCTTACGGATTTGTCGATCTAATATTTCTACGGGTACCTCTTCATACATGAGGCTGTCTTTTACACCAACGCTGTCCACCGGGACTACTAAAGTTGGATCACCCAAGCACTTTTTCAAAAGTGACACATGAAACACAGGATGAACTAAAGATAACTCCGATGGAAAGTCCAACCCACACGCCACCTTACCAACTCTCCTCACAACCCGGTAGGGGCCAACATAGCGGGGACTGAGTTTCCCTTTCTTTCTGAACTGCATGACTCCCTTCATGGGAGATACCTTTAGAAATACCCAATCGTCCACCTCAAACTCCAAATCTCTTCTACTCACATCAGCATATTATTTCTGACGACTCTGAGCGGCCTTCAGCCTATCCCTTATTTACTAAACCTTTACCATGACCTCATGAACCTAATCTAGCCCTATCATAGCTGCCTCACCAACTTCAAACCATACGATGGGCGATCTACACCTCAGCCCATAGAGAGCCTCAAACGGTGCCATTTGGATACTGGAGTGATAGATGTTATTATAAGAAAACTAGATTAAGGGCAAATGATCATCCCAACTACCCTTAAAATCCATAACGCATTCCCTCAAAATGTCCTCAAGAGTCTGGATTGTTTGCTCCGCCTGGCCATCCATTTGCGGATGAAAGGTTATACTAAGCTTGACTTGAGTCCCAAGTCCTTTCTGAAAAGACCGCCAGAACTGTGAGGTAAATTGAGTACCTCCGTCTGAAATAATAAACAAGGGCACTCCATGAAGTCGAACCAACTCCCGAATATATAATTTGGCATAATCATCTGCTGAATCTGTGGTCTTGACCAGTAGAAAGTGTGCAGCCTTGGTTAACCTGTCTACCACCACCCAAATGGAATCATAGTGTCGTCGAGTATGAGGGTAGGCCTATAATGAAATCCATATTAATCTCTTCCCACTTCCAAGTGGAAATGTTAATATCCTGAAGTACGCCTCCCAGCCTTTGATGTTCGACCTTCACTTGCTGACAGTTTGGACATTTGGCTACGAACTCTGCAATATCCTTCTTCATACCCTCCTACCAATAGATTTCTCAAAGATACATCTTCGTGGATCCCCAATAGATAGAATATCTAGTACCATGTGCCTCATGCAATATCCATACTCTCAATTCATCAACGACTGGGACACATAGGTGACCCTGGTATCGTAACACACCATCTCCCCATTGGGAGAAAACCTCCACCATTTTACTATGCATCGATTCCTTCAGCTTCCTCAAAATCGGATCCTCATATTTCTTAGAAGTGACATCAACCACCAAGGACTTTTTCTGGCCCATTCTGCATAAAACCGCCGCCATCGGTCGAGTCAATCAATCTAACTCCCAACCTTGCAAGCCGGTGGACCTCCTTCACCAACTCCTTGTTTCCCTCATCCACGTAGGACACACTCTCCATAGAGAGCCTAGTAAGTGCATCCGCCACCAAATTAGCCTTGCCCGGGTGGTAAAGAACATTCATATCATAGTCCTTTAATAACTCCAACCATCTCCTTTGTCAAAGATTGAGATCCTTCTGCGTGAATACATATTGCAAGCTCTTGTGATCCGTGAACAAGTTCACATGGACCCCATACAAGTGATGCGCCATATCTTCAATGCAAACACCACCGCGGCCAACTCAAGATCATGGGTCGGGTAATTCTTTTCGTGAACTTTTAGCTGTCGAGAAGGCATATGCTACTACTTTCCCATGCTGTATCAACACACATCCCAGTCCAACCCTCAAAGCATCACAATATACAACAAAGCCATATGTACCCTGGGGTAAATTCAACACTGGTGCTGAAGTAAGTCGGGTCTTCAATTCCAGGAAGCTTTACTCACAAGCCTCCGACCATTGGAACTTTATCTTTTTGTGAGCCAACTTGGTCTATGGGGCTGCAATTGATGAAAATTCCTAAACAAACCTCCGATAGTCCCTGCTAGGCCCAAGAAGCTCCTGATATCTAATGTGTTCACCGGTTTGGACCATTCTTTACCGCCTCAATCTTTTGAGAGTCTACTTTTATGCTCTCACCTGATACCACATGGCCCAAAAATGCTACCGAGTTCAACCATAACTCGCACTTGCTAAACTTGGCATACAATTGACGATCCTTGAGGGTCTGAAGTACCACTCTCAAATGAGCGGCATGATCTTCCTCGTTCTGGGAGTATATAAGGATGTCATCAATGAACACAATCACGAACATGTCTAGATATGTCTTTAACACCCTGTTCATCAGATCCATAAAGGCTGCAGGAGCATTGGTTAGTCCAAATGACATAACTACATACTCATAATGGCCATACCGAGTTCGAAAAGCTGACTTTGGGATGTCAGACTCCCGCACTCTGAGCTGATGATACCCAGACCTTAGATCTATCTTCAAGAAACACCTGGCACCCTGGAGCTGGTCAAATAAATCATCAATACCTGTTCTTGACATGACCTTATTCAGTTGTTGATAGTTAATACACACCTGAAGGGATCCATCCTTCTTTCGAACAAAGAGAACTGGTGCACCCCATGGAGACTTGCTCGGTCTAATGAAACCCTTATCCAACAAGTCCTTCAACTTTTCTTTTAACTGTATTATCTTGGTTGGAGCCATCATGTAAGGAGGAATGGAAATAGGCTGTGTATCGGGCAATACATCAATATCAAAATCAATTTCCCTCTCTGTAGGAACACCTGGAAGGTCATCGGGGAAAGCCTCTGAATACTCACACACCTCTGAAACTAACTAAATAGTCGGGGTCTCGGACTCTATATTCTTAACACTAACTATGTGGTACATGCAACCCTTAGAGATCATTTTCCTAGCCTTAAGGTATGAGATAAACTGACCGGCTGGTACAGTGGAATTACCTTCCATTCCAGAACATACTCACCCGAAAATCGGAAATCCACCGCACGGGTCCCACAACTGATCAAAGCATAACACGCAAATAACTAATATATACCCAAGATGATATCAAAGTCAGTCATGGCAAACTCGATTAAGTCTATGGAGGTAACCATATGCAACACTGTGATGGGGAAACCTCTATATACCTGCCTAACTACCACTGATTCACTGATTGGAGGAGATACGAAAAACAGTTCTAAAAGAATTTCAGGACTAACTCCAAAACTACTAGCAATGTAAGGGGTCAAAAAAGAAAAAGTAGCTCCTGGATCTAACAAAGCATAAGCATCAGTATGGAAGACTTTCAACATACCCGTGACCGTATTTGGCGAAGCCTCCTGCTCCTGGGGGGGTGCTAGGGCATAAAACTTGTTTTGGCGCTGACCACCTGCTGAACTAGTAGAGGCACCCTGCTGAGGGGGTTGTGCTGTTGGAGCGGTAGAACTGGCTGCAAGGCAATCTCTAATCCTTTGTAAGGGTTTTCCACACCCGAAATAAGCATCCGTCCCAACCAGGCACTTCCGGGGATGATTCTTGTCGCACTTCGCACAAACTGGAAAAGTGCGCTCCACCTGCATGCTACCATGATCCCTCGAACCTGTAGCCCTGCTTCTCTGGTCTCCCCTGAACCTGAATGGCGTGCTGGCCGATGATAGAGCTGGAGCAATGGACCTGTGTTGGGATTGCTGACGTGGTCCACCCCCTTTTTTGGCTTGAGAAACCCTATAGATGTTGGTCCTGGCCCTCTTGGCCTCTCTCTACTGTAGATCGACTCCATCTACTGCGAATGCAATATAATATGTGGAAAATCAATGTCCTTATAAAGCATGATGATCTGTTAATCCTTGTCCAAATAATCTACTACCCCATGCACAAAATGGCTCACCCACTCCCGCTGATCCGCCACCAACTCCGGAGCATATTTAGATAACCGAGTGAACTCCAATGCATACTCCTGGACAGACATGTTACCCTGCTTCAGATTAACAAACTCGGTCACGTCGAGCTCCCTCATCTCCCGAGGGAAAAACCAATCCATGAATGCAGTGTGAAACTCATCCTAACCTATCGAGCCTATACCCGCCGCCCTGGCATCTCTCCATTGCTTAAACCATATATGTGCTACCCCCTTTAGCTGGTAGGAGGTCAAGTCAATGCATTCCCCATTGTTCACCCCCAAAACTTGGGTGATTTTCAGAATATCATCTACAAAATCGTGTGGATCCTCATCCACCTTCGACCCTGTGAACTCCGGAGGGCTCATCCTCAAGATATCTGTCACCCTAGTGCCGCTACATTCCCATTCTGAGGTAAATGCGCCAATGTCTGATTCTAGACCTGGGCATTCATGGCCTGTGCCGGCATATGAATCGCTTCCCTAAACTCAGCGTGGGCAGCTAGCTTTGGTACGTGCTCCTCGTGAACGGGTGGAGCTGGCAGATTCTCACCATCATGGGCACCATCATGATCATTGCCATTACCATTTCTCCTGGAATTTACTCGATGTGGAGGCATGAATCTGCAACGCAAATAGCACGAATTAGAAGAGTAAAGGACGTTCATCAGACGACATAGATCATGAAAGAAGGGAACATTTTCTAAACGTCTAGTAGCCTCTTTATCATAAGTGTGGCGCGCTTCACACCCATGAAAAAAACTCTACTTAACGCGGCTTTCAGACTCCCTAGGACACTTCAAAACCTATCTCTCTAATACCAAGTTTTTCACGACCCAAACGTACAGCTGGATCGTAGACACAGGATAAGGAGCCCCGAGAGACCCCAAGTCGACCCATGGCATGAGCATACATCTAATTCAATCAAATGAGCAGAAGACTTAACATAAAGAACGTAATCATAACATAGCATAAGGAAAATAAGCACAAGACTTATACATTAAGGCAGAATACAACTTCTAGTCTAATAAGCCTCTAAATAGGAAAGGAGAATTCATGGGACAACTCCCAAACTTATCCAACATCCAGAAACTGAAAGAAACAACATAAAGGATGAACAATGCAGCCCTCGAACTATGAGGATTCACAAAAAGCACTGAGAGCGAATCTGAAACTATCTATGGGTGAGAATGAGCCTAAGAACTGGGATTTGTATGATGAAACGATAGAGCATAGAAGGTATGCGGTCAGTACGTGGAATGTACTGAGTATTCAAGGTAAGTAAAATGGATATTTTAAACCATATATGAAATTCATAAATGAGCATAAGAGTAGTACATCAAGCTCGTATCGTAAATCATAATAACATATCACACGGCTCAAGGTTTTCAAAACATTTGTAACATAAACATAGTCATAATCATAAAGAAGAGCTTTACTTAACTTGACTTGAGCCAACACACATAATCATCACATACATAAATCGTGAGGAACAGTGGGAGATTCTCTTATCCGACATACCCCATATGAGCACACATGAAACCCGACTTGTAACCCTACTCGAAAGGGTGTTCGTACCTTGCAAAGGGTAGAATCATGAAAATGTGATATCACCATGAAAAGGGCCATTTGGGCCAAGGACTAACATGAAAGGGGTCCCAACATACCTATGGTGGCACGTAGTTCATGAGATCCGGGGCTTAACCTAAACCCCAAACCTACTCGATGTTCGATACTACTCCTAAAACATATACAGTGCTCATAGTATAATATGCATGAATTCATGGGTTAGTTAAATCATGATAATCGTAAAAATAATTATACATACGTGATCTAGCCATGGCATAAGGCCCGTGAGTAGGCCAAAATATAATTCATAAATCGTAGGTTTCATGCATACTTTTAGATCATACATATAACTTGAAAATCATCAAATCATAATGGGTATTTGAATAAATTCATATTTCGAATCATAAATCATGTTGGGCTTGTAAATATCAACAATGGAAATAGTATACCATAAATCGGTTCATTATGGGGCATGCATAATTAAGCTTATTTGCTTAGAAATCAAAATCAACAATATTATAATCAATTTAAATCAAAGATGATCAAAATCCATAGATTATGATAATATTTCAAAATCACAAAATCCATAATTAAATCATTAGATGTTATTTAAATTAAATACAAAACCCCATGAGTTTTTGATAAATTTTAAGTAAAAATCATAGTGCAGGAGCATGGGTGTGGAAGAATTTATCCATTGATGACCATACATACCTGGGATTATCTGGTTCTTATCTTCCCTTGCTAGTCTAAGATAGAATTTAGAGGAGTTGAGAAAGAACACCTTGAATCACTTTCTAATCTCCTCTCTATACTCTTGCATTCATGAATGAAGCTTAACATGAACTTAAAACCCTTAAAAGACCCCATTCAGACCTTAAAAAAATGTAGTTTAGGCTTTAGGAGTCTAGGAATTACGAAAACATCCTTAGTAAAAATGTAGAAATTTCTGGCTGCAGTCCCCACGAGGGAACTCATGAGTCGTTGCCAGGGGGCACGACTCATGGCCAGGACCCGTCATGCTCACTGCCCAAAATTACCAAGCGGACCCCACGAGGAAACCCACAAATAGTGGTGGGTGACCACGACTCGTCGTCAAGATTCGTGACCCCCACTGCCCAAATGCTTGACCAACTATATACTCCAAGCCCACGGGTGACGTCACGAGTTGTGAGGTCTGACCAAGAGATTGTGATCATGCCCATGGCCTCCTTCACTTGAGCATGACAACCTTGCTGACCACAAGTCACCTCAAGACACGTGGTTACTCCCCACGATCGACCTCATGGGTCGTTCTGAGATTTGGTGCGAATTTTTAATTTTTCTCTATTTTGACTCCCGGGTCTGATCCTTGGTTTCCAGGGGTATAACAGGAAATAGTTCCTCCTTAGTACTCTTTCTAGTTCCACATCAATCTCATGTCTTTCAATCCCTCTCATGTGTTATCATGCATGCATGAATTGTGATTTCAGTTCAGTCATGTATATCAGTCTGAGGTTAGTCACTTCATCAGTTTCTAGTCATGGTTGTCCAGTTTTTAGAATGTAGTTCTTTCCCTAGCCTCTCAGTATGCTTAATCTACATTCTAGGATGAATGTTCCCAAGGGGGAGATAATGTAACACCCCAAAAGTCCCTAAGATCATACCTGAGGGTTGAAATGGAGAAAACAGGAAAAATCTGCATCAGGTCACAGCATGAGTTGTCCAGTGACTCATCAAGTGACCTGATGGGTCATTTCTTGACTCGTTAGGTGTGCAAGAATGGGAAAAGAGGTTGTATTCAAGAGTCCTGACGGACGGGATGAAGAATCATTAAGTGTCTCCATGATTCATTTAGTTAACCTTTAAGTGTGCAATGGTGGACAAAATGTTGATTTCCAGTGTACTCCACGGATTGAGGAACGAGTAGTCTAGTCCCCTGATGGCCAATCAAGTAGGGTGATTTTTGGGTTTGGCATTTTTTTCCAATGATGGAGAGTCAAGTGACGATTTGTTAGTTCCAATGATAGGTCGTTCTGATTATTCATTGGTTAAACATTAGAAGGTGGAATTTCAGGTGCAGAAGTAATGGATGGATCCAAAAAATCCATAAGTCAGACAATGACTCATTGGGAGGATCGTTGCCACTGGCGGGCAGGTTTAAAGCGAATCTCTGAGGGTATTTCGATAATTTCTTATGCTTCTAATTCCTAAGTGAGCTCATTTTGGGTATTCTAAGGGATAAATTAAAAGGGTTTTTCTATCCCAAATCCTTATTCTACTCAAACGACCCATAGTTCTTGTTCTCTCTTCTTCTCAAGGCTAAAGAACACCTAAGATTCTTCTCCAAGAGCTTCAAGATTCAAGTGCTATTGGGGAATTTCTTCAAGCCAGATGTATAGGACTTAAACAAGGATCTTCTTTCATCCTTGTGTCCCAATTTATGTTCAAAGCCTTAGATACTTTGATTCCCTAGAAGAGCATGTCTTAGGGTTTCTATTCTATGAATGTTTTATTTCACGTTCCATGATTTTCAACGTCCTTATGATAATAGAACATGATGTTCGTAATTTCACTCACAATTGCATGATGAACTCCCATGATTTGATGCTAGCATGATTTCTCAATGTTTAGCCCTTGAATTAGTTGCTTTAAAACATACGTCCCTTTTCAGGCATATGGTTTCACCTTGAATTCAGTGCATATGATTTACACTATGATTTGGGTTTATGATTTTTCATGGATCTAGTATGAATAGCATGTTTATGACGTTCTAGACATTCAGGCCTCTTGTTAGTAGAAAGCAGCCCTGACTAGACTCTCATGAATTCAGTATGATCAACATGTATATGGTTCTTTAGATTCCCAAGACTTTTGCTAGTAGAAATTAGCCCTGACTAGTCTTAGAACATCAGTTATGAGCCCTCAGTATCATGATGTCATGGTCCTTTAGGCTCTTGGGATTCTTGATAGATAAAGTGGTTCCGACTAGTCTTAGGACATCAGCTTCAAAATTACTAGTTACATGTATTTTTATATTCAATTGGGAATAATACATTGCACCAAGTAGGCCAGGGTTCCAGCATACCTAGGTCTTAGAACTACATGTAACCATAGGAGAAGGGATTCACAATAATAGAGAAGGTTTCCCTTAGCCCGAGGAATATGGGATCCTTGTTATTTAAGAGTTACTCCCTTGCCTCAGTGGGCGCAAACAGGGGTCATCATTATTAGAGATTGTCTCCCTGAGTTCACAAGTGATATCACGCCAGTCAGAGTTCTCACTCTTGGAAAGGAATGAACACCCTTCCAACTGGGGTTATAGGATCGGCTTTATGAGGCTCACATTGGAGTTTGTCGATTAACAGTCTCTCCCAGAGTACACTTCAATTTTAGACTCAGTACAATTATTTCAGTTACAGTTTTCAGTTTATGATTTCAAATTCCGTCTTCAGTACATGTACATGACCCAAAACTAGATTACTTATATTTCATTAAATGTTCTCAAACGAGCATATCATATTAGTAATTATTCATCTCAGATAGGGTCAATATTCTTCACCTCAGTTATATATTCAGTTATGTATTTAGATTAGTATTTCACAACATACTAGTATGTTCCTAGCTTCAGTTACGTTTCCCATATACTCAGTATATTCCAAGTACTGACTGCATACTTTATGTGCTATATCATTTTACGATATAGATTTAGGTATTCAAACTCATCCCTGCGGTTAGACGTGCTCCAGACTCTATCAACTGAAGGTGGTGAGTCCTCATCTTCCAAGGAGAAGATATTTTCTTTCTTTATTTC
This sequence comes from Datura stramonium, assembly GCA_018107945.1. NCBI lineage: Eukaryota > Viridiplantae > Streptophyta > Magnoliopsida > Solanales > Solanaceae > Datura > Datura stramonium. Next base: position 137,268 of record JACEIK010002799.1, on the reverse strand, counting down.
AGTATAGTTCAAGTTTTAGATGTTGGATTTAGCTAGGGGCTTGTCCTAGCAGCTCATCAGATTAGTAGAGGCTTTCGAACAGTAAAGTACTAGTTTCAATTTATGACTTAGTGTTGTTATTAGATTTTTATCCTTTCCTTCTTATTAGTTATATTTCAATTAAGCTTTTGCCCTAGTGTGAGCTATTAGTTGTTGTTATGTTAGCACTACCTATGTCATGGGTTAGCTTGGAAGTATATGTGGTTCTTGCTCCCGTGTTATGTCCAGGGTGTAGAATCAAGTCTTGACAAAAGAGGGCCAAAAACCAGTAGAGATGCTCTTGCTACTAAGCATACCAGTCCGTGGAGAAATGGTAGACATCTCAGTAGCTACCATCAATAGGATTCTTTGTAGGCCAAACTTTATGTCGCCAACAAGCACTACTAAATTTTACTACAAAATGAGAGAGCGACATGATCAACATTGGTGGTTAGCACAGGTTCTAACGGATGGTCAGTCCTCTTGGCTAATAAATAACAAAAAGAGAATAGTTAGGTCCGCGCTGACATTTGTAGCAAAATTTTGGTGGGCAGTGGTGTGGCTCCGATTATTTCCAACAGGAGATAATACTTTGGTAGAAGACATAGTAGTGTTAGTAGCCAATTTCATGTCCAGGTTCCTATTGATCATGGGATGATTATCACAGATGAGATGAATAGCAGGTCTGTGAAGTTATCTATATTACTGTTATTCCCATGTTTAATTACCCGGTTATGCAGAGAAGCTCATGTCCTAATACTAGAAGGCATGTTGAGACACCTACAACCAAGAAGTATGACTTGGAGAAGTCTAAGGATGAAACAAGGTATGACCTGAAACTTCACAAACCATTCATTGAGGTATTCAGGTTTGGTGTTCAAAGTGCAAGAGTAGCTAAAGAAAATATCGACCCTGCTGGAGCAGCTATAGGGACGAAGTTTGTTGGCCATGCTGCCGAAATTCCCACTGCCACACCATCCACCTCTGGTACAGCTACACTGGAATAGGGAGCAGAATCAGATGAGACAACATCTGTTGTGCCACATTCTTTACCGTATGCATTAACACCAGCAAATTTTTCTAAGATGCTCCGCAAAGAATACATACATGAGAAGCAACTAAAGTTGTTCGCTGAGCAGCTAGGTACTTTTGTAGATAGAGCTATCACTACTTCTTTGGATTCATATGTGAGCCTTCATTCTCGCATTGATGATATGGAGACACCGGTGAATGATAGACTGAAAGACCTTACCGTGCTAGATTTAGCAAAGTTTGCAGTTGAGTTCAAAGAGGCTCAAGATGACATTGCCAAGTTGCAGTAAGAGAAGTAGAACCAAGAGGTCCATATTCTAGTATTTAAGGAGTCAGGGGAAGATGAGCCATTTATAGATCTATTAGGTGAACAACCTAAAGCAATAGTAAATGGCCTAGAGACGGTTCTGGGGACGAGTCCAAACCGAACATGAAAAAGCATAAGAAAAGGAAACAAGAGAAGGCAGAGTTGCACCAAGCATAGAAAAGATCTAGAGCAGAGGAGGAGATGAGAGACTGTGTTGGTGGGGCCTCCTCTAATTCAGCACCCAGAGCTGATGAGCATATGACTGGTGGTACATTATCTTTAGAGTCACAGACTCTCCTTATAACACCTCTAGCTACAGAGGCTATCCCACCTGATATTATTAGCACGCCGGTCACTAATGGCGCTAGTGTTGAGGTCCTTAGGGTTACACCAACCCAGATTGTCGTGCTAAATTTAGAAGTATACAACTTTACAAGTAAATCCCTACTTCCAGTTGGTAATATTTTCTATGTGTATTGCGGATAATGCACATTTTTTGTGAGGGGTGTGGGTACTTGTGAGTATGTCACATCACTTGAGGGTTTTTGTTTCCTTGTTTCTTTTTCTTTAGGTGTGCTATCTAGTAGAACTGACATATTTATATTGTCATTGTGATTGTTTTTGTGAAAGAAAATTAGGAAAAAATTGGAGCAATTGTTGGCAATAAACTCTTTTTGTTAAAGTGTCGGAAAATAGAGACCTCTACGAACTTTTGATGTGGAATGTGTATTTTTGGAACATATTGACCTTCTTGGATCTGTGCATGACATTACTTGCATAGCAATGTAACAACTATGCTTAAGATAAAGCATACTTTGATAATTAATAGTTGATAGTGCAGATTTGTGCCAAGTGTGTGTGAGCTGAATTGCTATTGTTCTTACCATGTGTATGCATTTAGAACTTGTTTGGTTTATCTTGATAAGGTTTTAGGGAAATTGACTAGGAAAGGACCATAGGCCATCTTTTATGATCATTCCTTTGAGCCTACATGACTACCCAAATAATGGGACCCTTGATCCCTGATTTTGAGCCTAATTGACCCACTCATTTTATTATCCTACTTACCCTACCCAATATTTTTATAATGAACCTACTTTAGCCCTAGTACTTTCTTTACATTGTGTACCTCAACTTAGGTAAATCGCCTAAGTTGAGGGGTGCATAAATAGGTTGGGCGTAAAAGTAGAATCTAATGGTTAAAAAGAACAAGGTGTGGTGTGGTGGATAAAGAAAAAGAAAAGAAAAACAAAGTTCAAATGAAAAAGAAAAAGACAAGAAAAATAAAAATAGTAGCATCTTGATGATGAAAAAGAGAATAAAAATGAAAATCCCACCGGTGAGTTAAAAAGGGAAATGAATGAAGGAGAATAAGGGAGAGAAAATAAGAGTGGAGAAATAGAAATAGAGTAGCACCAAGGAGGGTTAAGTCACTTTATCCATATGTACCATACTTTTCTCCAAGCCCATTACAAGCCAAGAAAGTCCTATAGTGATCCTAGTCAAGTGTCTGAAAAATCTAAAGTAGTGATAATAAGGGAAAGCTTATGGTATTGCATGTGCATTTTTGGAATGTTTTTGTGAGAGTGAATGTGTTTTGTTCTAGTCCCTACGTAAATAACATTGTATGTGAGTTGGGACTTCTTTGCAGTGAGGGAACTAGAAAAGCATATTGATTGCTGGTTGTTAGGATAGTCATTGTTGGTGTATGCAAAATGCTATTTTGATATCATAACATCACCCTTAGATCTTCGTGAGTTAATATGTTAAGTGAGTTCTATATCTTAAAGTTTTGTTTGTAAAAAGGGAGTTGTAGGTGTGAAATAATCTATTTTTAGCATAACGACTATTGTAGTTTATCCTAAGTTTCTTTTACTTTAATGTGGTTTTTTGTATGTTGCTTGAGGATAAGCAAATATTCTATGTTGAGGGTGTTGATGCGCCAACATTTGATGGCGCATTTGATGCTTTTAACTACAAGTGAATGTAAGTTCTTGAACAAATTTTGTTAGATTTGATTATGTTTATGTCTATTGTATAGGAAAATAAATTAAGGAAAAAAATGGTGTAAAACAGGCTGAAAGAACCAAATAACAGTCTAACTAACGGGTCATCAATCATGTGACAGTCCATCATATCTATCGTTGAACTAGTCCTCCAGAGACTTGGCTAGTGACAACAACTCTGAACGGGCCCGTCAACCATGTGACGGATCATCATCTCTAGCACCGAGCTTACGCAGTAGAACTGCAAAGTCAGGAATAACTGACAAATAAAGTGACGAAATGTCGAATAAGTGACGAACCATCAAATTTAGCATCTTTACTGGTGCAATCAGGATCCTCATTGATAAGGCCGACGACCTAAGTGACAGACCATCAGCTTGACGACGGGCCGTCAACTTGGGCGTCACACGAGAAGCAAGACTACGATTTTGATGTTAAATTTTGCATTACCCCAAGCCAGAAATAGCAGCTTCTAAGTTTATTTTGGACATCACGATTTTTTGAGAGAAAAATATTGACTTGTACATTACTTTTCAAAAGTTCTTGAAGAAATATTGTTGAGTTATTGAAATTCTAATCAAGGTTTCATATCTTCTTTGTAAGCTGAATCTTCTTTGATGAATATAATTCCTGCTCTTATTTCAATAATCATATGTAGCTAAGTTCTACTACTAGGCGTTATGCGATTAATTACATTCACATAATTATGGTGATTGATGTATGGATGCATTTAGTGTAATAGTGTCTATTATCACTTCTTTCATTTTGAATGATTTCTAATGATTGCAAATATTATAATAAGCCCTAGGTTTAACTTGCTTAAGTAAGAGGTATAAATCTGGATGAAAAGAAGCGATACTAGGGATTCAAGGTGTTAACCCTTGTCAAATGATTAATGGTGTAATAAGATTAATAATCTGACAAGGGTTAACACTTTGAAGGAACTAGAGTTACATCTCTTTTCCATTCAAAAGTTCTTATGTGTTTCATTCCCCTTTGAGACCCTAAAAAATAGAAAAATTCCTTTTCTTGGAAACACATACAAAATTCGTGTGTGTATATATATATATGTGTGTGTGTGTGTGTGTGTGTATGTGTATATGTATGTATGTATGTGTGTGTGTATGTATACGTATGTATGTTTGTGAATATAGCATAAATTATAGTTGAAAATAAAATGAATAAAAATAAATAAATATTTAGGCTGAGGCACGATTACCTCGCTCTTTTTAAGGACATTTAAGTCCAAACAATATAATATTAATCGATCCATCAATAATACTCTCAAGTTATCTCCTCCAGGATTGTCACACCCCGAGTCTATGCCCTGGACGAGACACGATACTTAAGATCACAAGTAACCCTAGGTCAATCCATGGTTATCATTACACTGGTTATTCTGAGTAAAACATAGAGGAAGATTTAAATAATGAAATCACTTAAGAAAAACTGATTTAATAGTAAGTTCATACATCTGAAAACTCTGTCTGAAAGCCATCTACTAATGATGAGTTACTGGGACAAGCCCCCAGCTAACTCTAAATTTTAACTAAAAGGAAATTAACTGAAGTAAATGAAATGTCATCCTCGAAAGATGAGGACTCACCACTGCTGCTGCTGAAATCACCCGAAGAGATCTACGAACGGTGCTGAGACTGAGAACCTGCGGCTGTTTCATAAAACGATACAATATAGGAAGTATGCGTCAGTACTTTGAATGTATTTAGTAAGCAAGAGAAAAAATAATAATAGATATAAATAACTAAACTAAAACGACATGCAATGACCACTGATATACTGAACTGAAATAACTGAAATATACTGAGATGGTCAAGATGACCCTGTCTGATGGTCAAAGACATGCCCTGAGTCTAAACTAACTGTGCTGAACTGAGCAAACTAAAACTAAACTGACTAATCTGAGACTGAACAGAGCTGACTAGTGGGAGAGTCTATAACCGACATATAACTACGTGAACTAGACGTGGAGTCCGATGTATACACCCCACTGGTAGGACCCAATATACCTTACTAGGGTATAAAGGCATGAACAGGGTGATCACAAATCTGGGGCCATGAGGCCAATAGAACTGTATCCTATAGTGGCAATGTAGTTCTGGGAACTTGGGTGCGTTGGAATCCCAGTCCGCTCGGTGCTAAGTCCTGCTCCCACTGGATATTTCTAGATTGACTACTAAGCTGATAGCTCAAAACTAGGGCCAAAGACTAGTCAAGAGTACCTATCTGGAAGCACCCTGAGAGTCTTATCAAATCGGATTCTGTAACAGGGTTCTAAGACTGGTCAGAGCTGTTTATTTGGAAGTATCGTAACCGTCTAAAGAACAAACTGAATTTCTAAAGCGGGGTTCTAGGGATGGTCAGAGCCTCTTATCTGAAAGTGTCAAGACTTCCTAAAGAACCACTAAAACTGATACTGAGTCTAATTTTGATAACTTGGAGGCACTACTGACACCTCAAGAATTTCTGTGGTCAAACTGATCAGCTGACATTTCTGACTGACTCTAAGTATTCTATCATTTTTATTGAAACTGAACTATCATGCAGCTAACTGAGATTTCAAGTTATACTAACAAGATGGAAAGCCACAACGTTGATAGAATCACGAAACAAGGAAAACTAACCCAACAGGCAAAATTCTAGGTGATCTAATTCAACATTAAGGCTAAAATCATCCCTATAAGAAAGAGCATTTATACGATATCTAGATAATGGAGAATACCCAACAATCAACTTAAATCATATTCTATAAGCTATAACAGAATTTTGCACAAAATCATTCCCGTTCGAAAGCTCAAGGCTAGAATTCACTTTATGGGCAGCAACATCCAATATAGCCATAAACAAATGGAATTATATCTAAAATAATCATGGATAACATTCTACATGGATTCAAAAAAACTGAAATGCATTCCCTTCACAATCGAAAGCTCAGGGGTAGAATTCATAGAGAACTGGGAGGGATTTTGGGGACACAAGGGAAGAAATATTCCCTTGTTTATTTTCCACATACCTGGGTAAAATTTCCATGGAGAAAGAAGCTTGAATGGCTGTAATTGGTGGGGAACCCTAGACCTTGCTTGAGTGCTCTTGAGAGAAGACTTATGACAATTTTCTGAAAATCTGAATGGGATAAGGGGAAACTATTTAACCCCTCTAAATCCCTTCAGAATAATCCCAAAATTATGTAGTTTAGAGTCTAGGAGGTTAGAAAATTATGGAAAGACCCTTGATAAACTCATAGGGAAAATTGATAGCCAGTCCCCATGAGGGACCCAACGGCTCATGCCTAGTGACCACGACTCATGGTCACGGTCGTCGAGTGTACTACCAAAAACCCCTGTATGTCACCACGAGGGACACCACGACTCATGGTGTACGCAACGACTCATGGTGACCCACTCGTAAACTACACTACCAAATTCTCCACTTCCCAAACTATCCTGGACCTTGGGTCACCTAACGGGTCTGGCATGGACCATGCCTCGTGGTGCCCACTTGTAACGTACACTATCTACTTTCCCCGGCCTTTAATTTGATCTGACCACGGATCACATCACAACTCTTGGTGTTGACCACGACATGGTCACACTCATGGTCACCCTAATTTCTTCCTGTGATCTAGTGTAGAAAATTCTATTTTATCCGTTTCAACTCTCAGGTCTGGTCTTAGAGTTTTCGGGGCATTACAATATCTACCCCTTGGGAACATTCTTCCTCGAATGTTGAAAAACACATAGAAAAGCAGAGAATTGCAGTTATTATACTCAAACACTGATCATGAAAGCGGAAAACTAATGGAATGACTACCCCGAACTGAACCACAAGTCTGAACTGAATTAAAAAATCATACACATATTCATTTACATGAAAGAAACTGGAACACATGAACTGAAAGGAGTTTTTAGGGAGGAAATTCATACCTTAAACTGAAACTAAGCCGGAAGAGAACAAGTATGGGTATCTAGCCATCATATTTGCTTCGGCTTCCCATATAGCTCCCTCAACCTAATGATTTCTCCACAAGACTTTGACTGAAGCTACCTCTTTGTTCCTCAACTTACGAACCTGATGGTCAAGGATCTGAACTAGAACCTCTTCGTAAGAGAGACTATCTTGCACTGTCACACTGTCTAGGGGCACAACTAAAGTTGGATCACCAATGCACTTCTTTAATAGTGACACATGGAAGACTGGGTGCACAAATGCCAACTCTAAAGGTAATTCCAACTCATAGGCTACCTTACCAATTCACCTCAGAATTCTGTAGGGTCCCACATATCTCGGACTGAGCATTCCCTTCTTCCCAAATCTCATTAGCCCCTTCATGGGTGAAATTTTTAGATAAACCCAGTAATCCACATTAAACTTCAATTCTCTTCTCCTCACATCAGCATAAGATTTCTGACGGCTCTAAGTTATTTTCAATCTTTCTCGGATGAGTTGTACTTTATGTTTTACTTCATGAATCGAGTCTATCCCGATTAAAGTAGCTTCACCAACCTCAAACCACCCGATAGGACATCTGCACCTCCTACAATACAATGCATAAAATGGAGCGATCTGGATACTGGAGTGGTAGCTGTTGTTGTATGCAAACTCGATGAGAGGCAAGTGATCATCCCAACTGCCCTTGAAATCGATCACCTATTCTCTCAACTTATATTCTAGGGTCTGAATAGTCTGCTCATCTTGTCCATCTATCTGCGAGTGAAAAGTTGTGTTGAGCTTGACCTGGGTAGCAAGTCCCTTCTGAAAGGACTTCGGGAAGTGAGAGGTGAACTAGGTACCTCTATCTGAGATAATGGACAAGGGCATCCCATGAAGTCTAACTAACTCCCTAATGTAAATCCTAGCATAGTCCTCAGCTGTATGTGTAGTTTTATTTTGGAGGAAGTGTGCTGACTTAGTCATCCGGTCTACTATCACCCAGATAGAATCATGCTTCCAACGAGTCCGAGGTAGACCCATAATAAAATCCATATTCACTTCTTCCCACTTCCAGGTGGGTATTCTGATATACTGAGTCATACCTCCCGGTCTCTGGTGCTCTACTTTGACTTGCTGGCAATTCGGGCACCTAGCTACAAATTCATCGTTGTATCTCTTCATGCCGTTCCACCAGTAAATATCCTGTAAATCGAGGTACATTTTAGTGGCACCAGGGTGGATGGAGTATCTCGAGTTGTGTGCTTTAGCAGTATCTACAATCTGGAATAACTAACGTCCGTTACACACAATCTGCCTTGGTAACGGAGCACACCATCTCCCCCTTTGGAGAAAGCCTCAACATTTTTTCTGAGAACCGCTTCCTTAAGCTTAAGTAAGATAGGATCTTCATCCTGTTTGGACTTAACATCAACAAATAAAGAGGAATTTGACCCACTTTTCATTACCACTCCACCCTCAGCTGAGTAAACCAACTGCACCCCTAACCAAGCTAATCGGTAAATATCCTTCGCTAGTTCCTTTCTGCCCTCTTCAACATGGGCCACGCTCCCCATAGATACTCTACTCAGGGCATCCACCACCACATTGGCTTTTCCCGGGTGATATAGCACGCTCATATCATAGTCCTTCAAGAGCTCTAACCACCTTCTCTAATGAAGATTTAGATCTTTCTGATTGAATACATATTGAAGGCTCTTGTGATCGGTGAAAACATCTACGTGAGCCTTGTACAGATAGTGTCTCTGTATTTTCAACGCAAACACCACCGCTGCCAACTCCAAGTGATGAGTCGGATAATTCTTTTCATGAACTTTGAGATGTCTGGAGGCGTAGATTATCACCTTGCCCCGCTACATTAGAATGCAACCGAGACAAACCTTGGAAGCGTCGCAATATACTATAAACCCATTTGATCCTTTCGGTAGGTTCAACACTAGAGCGGTAGTGAATCAAGTTTTTAAATCGTGTTAACTCTTCTCACATGCATCTGACCATTGAAATTTTACCTTTTTTTGAGTCAGCCTAGTCAGAGGAGATGCTATAGAAGAAAAGCCTTCCACAAAGTTTTGGTAATAACCAGCTCGACCCAAGAAACTTCTAATTTTCGTTGGGGAGGTATGTATGGGCCAGTGTTTTACTGCAATAGTCTTCTGAGGATCAACCTCAATACCCTCACTCGAGACCACATGACAAAGGAAAATTACGGACTTCAACCAGAATTCGCATTTGCTGAACTTGGCAAACAACTGGCAGTCTCTGAGTGTCTGAAGCACTATCCTTAGGTGATTAGCATGCTCTTCCTCATTTCTAGAGTATACCAGAATGTCATCAATAAATACAATGACGAACATATCCAGATACTGCTTGAAGACTCTGTTCATCAGGTCCATAAACGTTGTAGGGGCATTTGTTAGTCCAAAGGACATAACCATAAACTCGTAGTTACCATACTGAGAGTCTTGAAAGTTGTTTTAGGTATGTCACACTCTCTGACCCTTAATGATGATACCCCGACCTGAGATCTATTTTGGAGAAACAATTGGCTCCCTGAAGTTGATCAAACAAGTCTTCAATATTGGGTAGGGATACTCGTTCTTCACTATGACTTTGTTCAACTGACGGTAATCGATGTGCATTCTGAGAATACCGTCTTTCTTCCACACGAATAGTATTGGAGCACCCAAGGGAGAGATGTTAGGTTTGATAAAACCGTTACCAAGAAGGTCTTTTAGCTACTCCTTCAACTTCTTAAGCTCAACTAGAGCCATTCTGTAAGGATGGATGGAGATGGGTTGAGTATCTGGGAGAAGGTCTATATCGAATTCTATTTCCCGCTCAGGAGGAACTTTGGGAAGATCTTCGGGAAACACATCAGGGAACTTGCTAACAACTGGGACTGATTGGATAGTTGGGGTCTCAGAGTTGGAATCTTTGACCTGAACTAGATGATAGATACATCCCTTAGAAATAATCTTCTGGACCTTAAGGTAGGAAATAAACCACCCTTAGGCGCTGAACTGCTGCCTGTCCACTCTAACACTAGCTTATTAGGGAATTGAAACCTGAAGACCCTAGTTCTGCACTTGACTAAGGCATAACCGGAGTGTAACCAGTCCATGCCAAGAATGAGGTCAAAATCAACCACATATAGCTCTATAAGATCAGCTGGAATAAATTTATTGAGGATTGAGACTGGGCAGTTTCTATACACCCGGCTGGCTCTCACTGACTCGCCAACTGGATGGAGACTGAGAATGGTTTTGAGAAGACCTCTGGACTGACATTGAACTGGACTGCTACATAGGGAGTCACTAATGAATGTGTGGCTCCTTGATCTAGTAGGGCATACATGTCTATATAAAAAAGGAATAACATACCCGTGACCATGTCAGGTGAGCTCTCTTTATCCTGACGAGAAGAGAATGCATAAAAATGATTTTGGAACTGGTCGCCATCCGTACTTGGAGTGTTGGCTGGCAGAGTTGGTCCGCCTGATGGAACTGCTAAAGCAGTGAATTGTGACCTTCCCCGTCCTGCTGACGGACACTCTTTAAGCAGATGACCAAGATGTCCACAACCAAAATAGCCCTGTCGACCCTGAAGACACTCTCTTGGGTGGTTCTTGCCACACTTAGGGAAAGTTGGATACCTGTTGCTAGCACTGTAGCTCTGGTACTGAGAACCAGATGCTCCGCCCCTCCGATCTTGGTAGGACCGAAAGGTAGGGGCGCTGGCTAAGCTGGTTGTTGGAGCCCTATGTTGCTGCTGCTACTGTGGGTGGCTACTACCACTAGATCTCTGGTGGCCATAATCTGATTGGCCAGTCCTTGCCCGCTTGTTCTTCCACTCCATGTCCTTCATCTTTTCTGCCTCAATCTGCTGGGCATGAATAATAAGGTTGGAAAGGTCAATATCCTTAATCAACATCACTGTCCTGCACTCTTTGAGGACCAGGTCCAACACCCCATTAAAAAATTTGAACATACGAGCCCTTGGCTCAGCTACCATCTCTGTAGAATACTTAGAAAACCTGGTGAACTCCAAAGCATATTCTTCTACCATTCTATTTCGTAGTTTTAGATTCATGAACTCCACCACTTTCGCTTCCCTGAGTTCCCGAGGGAAAAATCTATCTAGGAAGAATATAGTGAACTCCTCCCATTCCACCAGTCCTGCTCCCGCTGGTCTCCCCACCATCCATTGTTCGTACCGGATTTTGGCTACCCCTTTTAATTTGAAGGCAGCTAAGTCGGCACTCTTTGAGGAACTGACACCCTTGATCTGGGTGATCTTCCTAATCTCGTGCACAAAATCCCGTGGGTCCTTTACCACCTTAGATCCCTAAAAATCTAAAGGGTTCACCCGAGTGAAATCCCACACTCAGGCAGTTGCTACAGACAAATTATTGTTGACTGGGACCACCTGCTGGTTCACCTGGTTGGTAACTGTTTGAGCAAGAAACTGGATAGCTGCCATGAACTCAGCGGTGGACACTGAGTCATCTTAAGGGACTGCTGGAGCTGGTGGAGTAGGTCGATGAGCGTTACCCACACTTCTTCTATTTCCACGTCAAGAAGGCATAATTCACTGAAATTAAATAGAGTATGAGTTAGGAGGACGATTCTGGAATTGAATTTCAATACACGATAAAGAGTATGAATAAAAGGGAATTAGCCTATTACCACCTTGTAGCCTCCCCATCATAAGTGTGGCACGCTTCACACCCATGAAAAGGACTCTACTCGATGCGTATTTCAGACATACGAGGATACTCTAAACCTAGTTCTTTGATACCATGTTTGTCACGCCCCGAGTCTATACCCTGGACGAGACACGATACTTAGGATCACAAGTAACCCCAAGTCAACCCATGGTCTATCATAACACTGGCTCTTCTAGGTAAAACATAGAGGAAGCTTTAAATAGTGAAATCATTTAAAAAAAACTGATTTAATAGTAAGTTCATACATCTGAAAGAACAATAATACTAAATATCTGAAAAACTCTGTCTGAAAACCATCTACTAATGATGAGTTGTTGGAACAAGTCCCCAGCTAACTCTAAATTCTAACTGAAAGGAAATTAACTCAAGTAAATGAAATAGCATCCTCAAAAGATGAGGACTCACCATTACTGCTGTTGAAATCACCCGAAGAGATCTACTAACGGCGCTGAGACTGAGAAACTGCGGTTGTATCATAAAATAATACAACATAGGAAGTATGCATCAGTACTTTGACTGTTCTGAGTAAGCAGGAGAAAACATAATACTAGATATAAATAACTGAACTGAAATGACATGCAATGACCACCGATATACTGAACTGAAATAATTGAAATATATTGAGATGGTCAAGATGACCCTATCTGATGGTCAAAGACATGCCCTAAGTCTGATATTTATGAGTCTGAACTAACTGTGCTGAATTGAGAAAACTTAAACTGAACTGAAAAATCTGAAACTGAACTGAGCTGACTAGTGGGAGAGTCTATAACCGACATATTACCACGTAAGCTAAACGTGGAATCTGATGTATACACCCCACCGGTAGGACCCAATATACCTTGCCATGGTATAAAGGCATGAACTGGGTGATAAAAAATCTAGGGCCATGAGGCCAATAGAGGCAATGTAGTTCTGGGAACCTGGGTACGCGGGAACCCCGATCCGCTTGGTGCTAAGTCCTGTTCCCACTAGATAGTTTTTCACGACCCGAACATAGACCCGAATCGTAACATGGGACAAGGAGCCTCGAGAGACTCCATGTCAACCCATAGAATGAAAGTTCACCTAATTCCTTATCATTAAGCGAAATACTTAACATGACGATATAGCGGATGGAGCCCGACCTGTAAATCCCTAGTAGGGAGGGTGTTCGTACCTTGCCAAGGGTAGAACCATGAAGGGCGTGATATCACACATGAAAGGTCCCATTTGGGAAAAAGGGGATAGTCATAAAGAAGGTCCCATCATGTCCTATGTGTGCACGTAGTTTTGAAATTCGGGACAAAACTTGGGCCCCGAACCTACTCGGTGTTAAATACTACTCCCAAAGCGTATATAGTGCTCATTGTATATTATGCATGAAATTTGTGGGCTAGCTAAATCATGATAATCATAGATGTTCTTGTAAATATGTGAACTAGCCATGAGGTTAAGGCCGGTGAGTCGGCCAAAACATAATTAGTAAATCATGGGATTCATGCATACTTGTAGATCATGTATAGACTTTGTAAATCATAAATTTATAATAGGAAATTGAATAAATCCATATTATAACTCATAAATCATGATGGGTTTATGAATATCAACAATTAAGGTAAAGATCATAACTCGATTCATCATAGAACATGCATAATTAGGCATAATTTAGTAGGAATCGAAATCAACAACATTATAATCAAAATAGTTGTAGAATATGATCACAATTCATAAAATATGATGTAAATCAAAAAAAATAATAACCCATTGATAGATCATTCGAATTCTACAAGATTTAAGATAAAACACCATAAGATTTTTAAATAAAACTTAAAGAATTGGGAGAGATTGGGCATGGGTGTGAATGAAAACACCCATTCATAACCTTACATACCTGCAAATGGCTGATTCTTACCCCTCCCTTGAATGCCCAAGAAGGAATTGAAGAAAACCTTGAAGTATTGCCTTGATCACCTCTTTAGTCTATCACTCTAGCATGCGTGAATATGAAAATAGCCTAAAATGAACTAAACCCCTTTAAAAGTCACTATTCATAACTCAAAATGACGTATTTTAGGCCCTAGGAACTTAGGAATTACAAAATAACACTTACTAAATTAAAAGAAAATAACTGCCAGATGGTCCCATCTATGGACCTAATGACTCGTTCCCTCTGACCACGACTCGTGGCTTGATCTTTGAAGTACACTGCTCAACAGGTCTCCTGGGCTCATAATAGAGGACATAACGACTCGTGACCAGGTGACCACGACTCGTGGTCACCATCTGTGATGTGCACTGCCTTAGGTTCCACAAAAATCATTCCCTGCTTGGCCACGACTGTTCCCACGAATCATGGGGACTGACCACAACCCTTGGTGACCTCCCGTCAAGTACACTACCTACCTTCCTTCTCTCTTCTTACTCACCCACCCCACGAATGACCTAACGACTCGTGGGGCGTGACCACGAGTCGTGGTCACGTCCGTGGGATCCAAATTCCAAAATTTTGAATTCATTCCCTGGGCCTCCCCACGAGTCACATCATGACTTGTGGGCTTCTCTCACGGGTCTCTTCACGACTCGTTCCATGTTTGGTGACAAATTTCAACTTTTTCTCTATTTCCCGGGTCTGATCTTTAGGCTTTCGGGGAAAAACATATTTCTAGACTGACTACTAAGCACTCGAAACGAGGTCCCAAGATTAGTTAGGAGTACCTATTTGGAAGAACCTTGAAAGTCTTATCGAATCGGATTTCGTAACTGGGTTCTAAGACTGGTCAAAGCTGCTTATCTGGAGGGGTCATAACCGTCTAAAGAACAAACTAAAATTCTAAAGTTTCGGTTCTAGAGTTTTTCTGAGCCTCTTATCTGAAAGTTTTATGACTGCCTAAAGAACCACTAAAACTGATACTGGGTCTAATGCTGATAACTGGGAGGCACTACTGACACCTCGAGAATTTCTGTAGTCAAACTGATTAGCTGACATTTCTAACTGATACTAAGTATTCTATCATTTTGACTGAAACTGACCTATCGTGAAGCTAACTAAGATTTAAAGTCATACTAACAAGATGGAAAGCCACAACGTTGATAGAGTCAAGCAATAAGGAAATCTAACCCGAGAGGCAAAATTCTAGGTGATCTAATTCAACATTAAGGCTAAAATCATCCTTACAAAAAAGAGCATTTATATGATATCTATACAATGGAGAATACCCAACAATCATATTCCATAAGCTATAACGGAATTTGGCATAAAATTCATTCCCGTTCGAAAGCTCAAGGCTAGAATTCACATTACGGGAAGCAACATCAATATAGCCATAAACTGATGGAATTACATCTAAAATAAACATGCATAACATTCTAAATGGATTAAAAGAAAACTGACATACATTCCCTTCACATTTGAAAGCTTAGGGCTAGAATTCATAGAGAACTAGGAGGGATTTTTGGGACACACGGGAAGAACTATTCCCTTGTTGAATTCCCACATACCTGACTAAAATTTACCTGGAGAAAGAATCTTGAATAGATGCAATTGGTGGGGAACCCTAGACCTTTCTTGAGAGCTCTTGAGAGAACACTTACGTAAATTTTCTGAAAATCTGAGTGGGATGAGGCGAAAACCGTTTAACCCCTCTAAATCCCTTCAGAATAATCCCAAAACGACGTAGTTTAGAGTTTAGGAGGTTAGGAAATTATGGAAAGACCCTTGATAAACTCACAGGGAAAACTGATCGCCAGTCCCCACGAGGGACCCAACGACTCGTGCCCAGTGATCACGACTCATGGTCACGGTCGTTGAGTGCACTGCCAAAAACCTCCTATTGGTCACCACGAAGGACACCACGACTCGTGGTGAACCACTTGTCACATACACTACCAAATTCTCCATTTCCAAAACCATCCTGGACCACGGGTTACCTAACGGGTCGTGGCATGGACCACGACTCGTGGTGCCCACTCGTTAGGTACACTTCCTACTTTCCCCGGCCTTCAATTTGATCTTGACCACAGATCACATCACGACTCTTGGTGTTGACCATGACTCATGGTCACACCCGTGGTCACCACATTTTTCCCAAATTTTCAACCAAGTCTGGACCCTTCCCCATGAGTCACTTCAGGACTCTTGACCTACCCCACGAATCACAGGATGACTCGTTTTGTGATCTGGTGTAGAAAATTCTATTTTCTCCGTTTCAACTCGCGGGTCTGGTCTTAGAGTTTTTGGGGCATTACAAGGATACAATAGCACAACAATGTTATATGACTCAAACAACTCCAAATTAGTTGAAGAGTCCATAGCTCTATCAAAAGAACACCTTCCTTCAACTTAAATTTACACTCTTTTAAATAGTGAATTAGTTGAAGACTTAGAATATTTTTCTGTCTCAACTTCTTCTTTCCCTATAGTAATCTCAATATATAAACACAATACAATACTTCTAATCCATTCCTCATCTATTTTTTCTACTACATAACACAGGAAAGAAACTATCCTTTATATATTTGTAGGATTTCTTTAATAGAATGAATTAGAGAATAGTGGGATATTAAGTGAGGTGTGGTGGGGTAATTTGAATAAGATAATGATATTAGTTGTTACATGAGTTACACCAATAAATCTTGCCCTCTTTCTTGTCAACTTATAGCCATTAACATGACAAGATAATATACTTTAATATTATAATTTTTATATTAAAATGCACATGCTCCAACATTCTCTCGCTCATTTTAATATTAAAATAAGGGAGTTCGCTAATTTAGTTGAAGAGAGTCTGTTATGCATTGAAAGTGTGCTCTACATTGAACCGTCACTTTGGAAAACAACAATCTTTACTCCAGAGTCAGTAACGGTCTCAAACTTTAACTATTACGGCTTAGGGAAAACAAAGTATCATTACTTAAATATAATAATCAAGGTGTTGATATAAGCTTTATTAGCCAACATATTATGGTCTTGTGTTATCTCGATTTTCATGAATGTTGTTGAGAACAAGCACAATTCTCATAGAAAGCGGCCTACTTTAACTCACACATAAGGATGCTATTGTAATTTCGACACCCCACTCATATGAGATACAAACTTTCATTAAGAATCTATAGACTCAAGATCCACAACCATTACAGGATAAATGCACTCACATCATAAGAAAGGAATAAAAAACAATAATAGTGCATTTCACAACAAGTCATCATATGATTCATTTTTTTTATTGAACTTGGTATAATATCTGTAGTCCCCAGGTTGGATTTTCTCATATATGATTTCAAAATTAATAGAATNATATGATTTCAAAATTAATAGAATTCAAACACATCTGTCTCGATGTGCTTCAGACTCTTTATCTTGCCAAGATCTGGGCTAGTTCATCTATAAAATTATAATAACATTTGACATAACCAACATTAATGGTATCATTTGTCAAATACGATCTCACAATATAATATTTTCTCCTCATGGGTCTGAATGTACCATTGTAATAACAATTTTTTACTCTATCAAATAATATTGGCTCTATCACTATGAATTCAAATTAGAGAAACTGATTTCTCAAAATAAAGTGGCTGATATAATAAATCTCTAAATCAATTCACTTTTTCACTAGCTGAAGCTAAAACAATAAACTCAGTATCCATAGTAGAGTTAGTCACTATAATTTTTTGTATCCAACAAATAGCATCTAGCATTCTCATCTGCATAAAAAAAATTAGAATACAAGATGTTTTTTTATAACTGGGGAAAGCCAACCAAGCCACAAACTGAACAACTGTACAACTATTCTATAGAAGCCTTTCAAAGAGTAAAATAATATTGAATGCACGGGAGGCCTACACATCTACACATCAAAACTCATAATGACCAAACCAAACATAAGGCTCTTGAAAAAAAAGGAGCATACCAACTTTGCGCTAGATCTGGACTCCTACTATATTGGTCGATCTGAGCTGCTATTTGCACCTGCAACATGATTGCAGGGGTTCCAGGGGACGTCAACATAAAGATATGCATTAGTATGTAAGACTGAAAGTTGTAAATAAAGCAATGCCAAAGTAAACTGAACCAGAGAAGGAATAACATCAACTTGACACTCTGGAACCTGTCAACATAACAATGGAAAATAATAGCTAAACATAACTAAAAAGATAGGGTATAGAGAGATACTCTATAACTCTATAACTAGCTACCCTATATATGAACTATATGCATGAGTATAACATAATTGACTCATATGTTAACACTTCCGATACTTAGATCAGAGTTTATAAGAATCGACTTGGTGTCTACCTAATACTTGGACCAGGATTTAAGTATGGATGCCTGATACTCGGACTAGGACTTTAAAAGTTTCCTAATACTTGTATCAGTAAATTATACGACCGACCTGATACTTAAACCAGAATTTTCATACATATTCCTTCACACATTCAGTCATCTAATACTCGGACTAGAGAGGGCGTGTAGCATTGCTCCTGCAGCATCACATAATTAGCCATCTGATACTCGCACTAGAGAGCCATACAGTAATAAAGGCTAATCATGCCAATGAGCAAACTGATAGTGAGACCAATAGCTAAACACTGCAAAATATATTTGACTTAGATAATGGGTCCAACTCATAGTAATAATTGAACAATACAAAGTAACTGACTAAATAATGCAAAGTAATTGACTCAAATAAAGGGTCCAACTATCACAACCCGAGCTTGGATCCCGAACCGAGACACGGGACTTAGAACCACGAATAACTCCAAGCTAACCCATAGCACATACAAAGCATGATTAAGAGAATAGCTAAGCCGACTTAAAGCATGAAATGATATAAGAGGAAGTGTGCACAACATATCAACATAAATGAAAACACGAACCAACATCACTGAACCATCTATACAAAGCTATCTGAAATTCCTCTAAACATTTGATGAGCTAATGGGATAACACCACCAACTAGCTCGCTAAGATTTGAAACTAGAAGACATAAATAAAATGATATAATCAAAACTAATGTCCTTGGATCATGAGGACTTACCAAATTTAGGATAGAGCTGGACTGAGTGGGAGTGAGCTAATGACGAGATTGAGATGGTTTCCGAAACCTATATCATAGAGTATGCAGTTAATACTTTAAATGTACTGAGTATGTAGAGTAGGTAAAATATGCTAGTAAAAATAGTATAAACATGTCACGAGTGTAAAATCGTATAAAATATGGGATCCTAATCATAATTACACTTATGGGCTCAAAGCTTCTAAAACTATAACCTAAAGATGAATATGATTGTTTTATAAGTAAAACCTCGTAAAACATGTTTTCAGCCAAAAATACTCTAAGTCCTAATATCATAAGGCATGAACATAATAATATATAGAAGCTATAGAGCGATGGGAGACTCTTCATAACCGACAACCATCACGTATGAGCACATGATGATCCTACGTCTTGCCAATGTGGAGGAGAGCTATCCTAAGCCTTGCCAGGTCAAAGGACGATAAGGTGTGATATCACGGTGTATCCTCATATAGGGGAAACACTCTCTTGAGAGGTTCCAAATATAAATATATACCTATGGTGGCACTTAGTTTTGAGACCGGGGTCCTCAAAATCACTGGCCTACTCTATGCTATACACAACACCCAAAACATATATATATATATATCTCATAATTATATTCTCAAACATAGCTTATATCTGAATATTAGTGGNATGCTATACACAACACCCAAAACATATATATATATATATCTCATAATTATATTCTCAAACATAGCTTAAATCTGAATATTAGGAGTCTTGACTCCAAAAAATCTTTTAAAACTAAACTTGTAAGCATTGGCTAAAATCATGATAAAACATACTTGACTTTACGTGGGCTTTCCAAAATCATGATATCATACATAAATGAATTAAGATTCATAATTTCAAATCATGGAATCATAAGTTAAGAATTTGTAATTATTCATGCACACGTTGATAATTCATCATACTTGAAATCATGGGTTCATAATTTTGAAATTCAAACATCATGCATAATAGGAGAAATCATCATAAACATGAAATAACCAATTCATGAGAAATTTGAGAGTAAAATATACCCTAATAATTATATTTCATCAATTAGAACATGAGAGAATTGAACCCATAGAGATAGCATGGATAATTGCATGGAATTTAGGTAAAACCCTAGAATTTCAACATAACATACTTTGAGACTTGAAATCATAGATTAGGGATGAAATTGGACATGAGGGTGGAAGAATTTCCCCCATTCACAACCCTCATACCTAGGCTTGATGAGATTCTTGCCAGGGTTTGATGCCCAAGAGCAATTGGAGAAGCAGAAATTGAGAAATCATTTCTTCCTGTAGAGCTTGATCTTTCCCCAACCTTGGTGTATGAGAGGAGTGAGGAATAAGCTAAGTAAACCCTCAATTAAATCCTTAAGATCCCAAAAACAACATCACTGAAGGATTAAAAGCATAGGAATTTAAAAAATTAACCCTGGAAATTGGGCTGGACTAAATCACTGAACACTTCGATGGTGGCAGCGATGGGCTGTCACTCGTCTAACGGTTTGTCGCCCTTACAATCATCTTAACCAGAAAAGGGTCCTGACTAGTCTTGTCGATTGTAGATGTTATGGGTTGTAACTCCCTCAATGGTCCGTCAGGTCCTCCGTCACTTAGGGGACACCATGGCCTGACCACGATGCCACAGGTGACGGTGCGTCGCTAGGCCGACGGCGGTTGACCTTGCAGTCAGAGTGCGATGCCGCAGATGACGATCCGTCGCACACTTAATGGGTCATCAGTCCCACCGTCACACCTGCACCAGACCCTACGACTTCAGTTATTTTTCCTTCAAGGAGCCATTTCGAGGCTTGAGGTATTACAATATCTCCCCCTTGGGAATATTTATCCTTGAATGGTGACTTAAGCATTCTGGAGGGCTAGGGACGGAACTCCAATCCCAAAATTGAACAACCATAGTTGAAACCTGACAAAGTGACTGACTCTGGTCTAAAATACATGACTAAACTGAATTCATGAAACACCCATGCATTTAATAAAAATAAAGAAACTGAGAGACATGAACTTGACATGAAACTGAATATAGTACTAAGGAGGACACTAGTACCGCATGCTGGGACTGAGAAGAAAAGGAAAAGATGTGGTTATTTAGCCATCATATCTGCATTGGCTTCCCACATAGCTCCCTCAACAAGTTGATATCTCCACAAAACTTTCACTTAATCTACTTCCTTGTTCCTCAAATTCCGAACTTGACGATCAACGATCTCATCTATAACTTTTTCATAGGTAAGGCTATCCTTCACCCAAATAATCTCCATCGGAACAACTAAAGTTGGATCACCAATGCCCTTTTTCAATAGAGATACATGGAAAATTGGGTGCATCAAATCTAATTTCGTTGGTAGCTCTAACTCATATGCCACCTTGCCAACTCGCCTCAAATTTCTATAAGGACCAACATTGATGAGCCCGCAAGTGTACGGGTCGTACAAGTAATATAGTGGCTCTTTTTAAGAACCGGAATGTCGAACCCACAGGAACAGGAATACGGGGTGAA
>JACEIK010002799.1:84589-106129 GCA_018107945.1 Datura stramonium | reverse complement strand
AAAACAACGCTAATCATGTTGGTTAGTATAAAATCACACTTCCGTACAATTTACATGAGAATGTACACACATTATTAGACAAACAAGGCAAAAGTTGTACGTTTGAGTATCGATTTGGCATATAAATATGCCCCTTATCAAACATATCAGGGGATAAAATTCCCTTTCTTACCGAACCTAATAACTCCCTCCATGGGAGACACCTTCAGAAACACCTAGTCATCGACCTCGAACTCCAGCTCTCTCTTCCTAACATCTGCATATGATTTCTTATGACTCTGAGATGTTTCCAGCCTTTCTCTAATAAGCTGAACTTTGTCCATCTCCTCATGAATGAAATTTGACCCTATCAATGTAGCCTCACCTACCTCAAACCATCCAATAGGTTATCTACATCTCTGTCCATAAAGAGCCTCAAACAGAGCCATCTGAATACTGGAGTGATAACTATTATTATAGGCAAAATCGATAAGCGGATAGTTATCATCCCAACTACCCTTGAAATCAATCACACATGCTCTCAACATGTCCTCAAGAGTCCAAAGAATCCTCTTGGCCTAATCATCTTTCTATAGGTGAAAAGTTGTGCTAAGCTTCACCTAAGTACCAAGGCCCTTCTGAAATGACCTCCAGAACGGAGAGGTGAACTGAGTACCCCTATGGAGATGATGAACAAGGGAACTCTATGCAATCAAACCAACTCCCTAATGTACAATCTAGCACAATCTTTGGTTGAATCTGCAGTTTTGACCGATAGGAAATGTGCTGATTTAGTCATATTGTCCACACTCACCCATATAGAGTCATAATGTTGACGTGTACAAGGCAACTCTCTAATAAAGTCCATATTGATCTCTTCCCATTTTCAATTTGGAATTCTGATGTCCTGAAGAATATCTCCAGATCTCTGATTATCAACCTTCACATGTTGCAATTCATACACTTTGCCACAAATTTCGCTATCTCCTTCTTCATGCTATTTTAGCAATAGACTTCATGTAAATTACGGTATGTCTTGGTGATACCAAGATGGATAGAGTACCAAGAGTCATGATCCTCACTCAATATTCGCTCTCTCAAGTCATCCATCGCTTGAACACATAATCGACCATGATATCGAAGTACACCATCTTCCCCTTGGGAGAGAACCTCCACCTTCTGATGCTGGTTTATTTCCCCCTCAACTTTACTAGGATGGGATCCTCACCTTTCCTTGCTTTAACATCTGTCACCAATGACTATTTTAACCTGTTCTGAATAATAACACCACCATACAATGAATTTGTAAGGCGAACTCCCAAACGAGCAAGCCTATGGACATTCTTTCCCAACTCCTTCCTCCCATTCTAAGCATGGGACACACTCTCCATGGACAGTCTTCTATGAGCGTCCGCCACTACATTAGCCTTGCCCGGGTGATAAAGAACACTCATGTCATAGTTCTTGAGAAGTTCTAACCATCTTCTTTTGCCATTAATTCATATCCTTCTGAGTAAATACATACTGAAGGTTCTTGTAGTATGTTAACACATCCATATATACCCCACATAAGTAGTGCATCCAAATCTTCAAGGCAAACACCACAATAGCCAACTCTAGGTCATGCGTCAGATAATTCTTCTCATGAGTCTTAAGCTGCCTAGAGGCATATGCAATGACCTTACCAAGTTGCATCAACACACAACCAAGACCAACCCTAGAAGAATCACAATACATAATGAAGCCATATGTGCCCTTCGATAGGGTCAATACAAGGGCTGAAATGAGTCGAGTCTTTAACTCCTGAAAACACTTCCCACAAGCATCCTACCACTATAATTTGTCCTTTTTCTAGGCCAACTTAGTCAACCGTGCTGCAATGGATGAAAATCCATCTATGAACCTCCGATAGTAGCTAGCTAAACCTAAAAAGCTTCTAATATCTATAGGACTGACAGGTCTAGGCCAATTCTTCACTGCTTCTATCTTTTGAAAGTCCACCTGTACACCCTCACTAAACACCATATGATCCAAGAATGCTATTGAGTTTAGCCAAAACTCACACTTGCTAAATTTAATAAACTGCTAGTGATCCTTGAGAGTCTGCAACACAATCCTTAAATGAGCGGCGTGCTCCTTCTCTCTCCGAGAGCATATGAGAATATTATTAATGAAAACAATCATGAAAATATCCAAATACTGCTTGAACACCCTATTCATCAAGTGAATAAAAGCTATTGGAGCATTCATTAGTCTAATAGACATACTTACATACTCAGAGTAACCATATCGAGTCTTGAAGGCTTTCTTCGAAATGTCACTCTCCCTAACTCTGCGCTGGTGATAGCCAAATCTGAGCTCTATTTTTTGAAAGAACTTAGCACCCCAAAATTGGTAAAATAGGTCATCAATCCTGGGGAGGGTATATTTATTCTTGATTGTGACCTTGTTCAACTGATGATAATCAAAGAACATCCTAAGGGATCCATCCTTCTTTCGAATAAAGAGAACTGGAGCCCCCCATGAGAACATACGAGGCCTGATGAAATCCTTATCTAGGAGATCTTTCAACTGCTCTTTCCAATCCTTTAGCTCGACTGGATCCATTATGTAAGGAGGAATGGATATGGGCTGCATATCAGGGAGAAGATCAATAGCAAAGTGAATCTCCAGCTCATGAGGGACACATGGTAGATCATCTGGAAAGAGCTCTGAATATTCACATACAATAGGAACTGGCTGAGGGGTTAGGGTCCTGGACATAGAATCCTTTACTCAAACTAGATGGTACACACAACCCATGAAGATCTTATTTCTGGCCTTGAGATAAGAAACAAAGTGACCTACAGGCACAACTGAACTGCCTTTCCTCTCTAGGAATAGTTCACCTGGAAATTGAAACTCTAATGTGCAAGTTCTATAATTGACTGAGGCATAACAATCATGTAACTAGGTATAACATTGAAGTCGGTCATATCTACCTCCACTAAGTCGACTGATGTAACTTTTTGAAGAATTGCAACAAGGAAATTTCTATATACCCGTTGAGCAAAAATTGACTTGCTGACTGGAGAAGGGATTGAGAAGGGTTCTTATAGGATTTTGGGACCGACTCCGAAACTAACAGCAACATAAGGAGTCATAAAGGATAATGTAGCCCCAGGATCTAACAATGCATAAACATCAAGATGGAATACTTCTGACATACCAGTGACTATATTGGGTGTGCACTCCTACTCCTGACGAGATGAGAGTGCGTATAACCGATTTTGGTGTTGTTTGCCCACCGCACTAGAAGAGGCGCCCTATTGAGATGGGCGAGTTGTAGGAGCTGTTGAAGTGGTGGCTGGAGCACAGCCTCTACTGTCACCCTATCTAGCTTAGGGACAAACTCTAAGCATATGTCTGGGCTTCCCATACCCAAAGAAACCATCAGTATAGACCAAGAACTCTCTGGAGTGCCTCCTACCACACTTCTTACAAGTTGGGAAAATGTGCTCCCCTGTCATGCTACTCTGACCCCTAGAGCCTGACACTCTACCTCTCTGATCTCCTCGAGGTCTGAATGGAATGTTGGCTGATGAGGGAGCTGGGCTACCAACCTCCAATGAAACTAAGGGCGATGTCCACCACCGAACCTCTACTGAAAATACCTTTGACTCCCGGTCCTGGCCCTCTAGGCATCTCTCTCGTTCTCCTTCATCTGCTCTTCCTCTATCTGTTTGGCATATATTATTAGTCGGGAAATATCATATCATTAATCAGCATCAGGGTGCTGTACTCCTTGACCAATGAATCTATCATCCCATTCACAAACTTACTCATACGAGCCCTCAGATCAGCAACCATCTCCGGAGCATACTTGGACAACTAGGTTAACTTTAGGGCATACTCCTGAACAATCATATCATTTTGCTTCAAGCTAATGAACTCTCTTCCCTTTGCTTCCCTCAACTCTCAAGGGAAGAACCTGTCCAAGAAAGCCGTAACAAACGCATCCCCTCAATGGGGACTTCATCAACTCCCTTGCTCTCATTCCACTGCTGGAACCATATATGAGCAACCTCCTTGAGCTGATAGGAGGTTAACTCTACACTATCCTCTCCTTAAACACCCATCACCTAGATAACCTTATATACCTTGTCAATAAACTCCTATGGGTCCTTATCCACATTCGACTAATGAAACACAGGTGGGTTCATCCTTATAAAGTCTCGTATTCTTGATGCCACTGCATTTCAATCCTGATGGACATGGGTCACTGCCTGCTGGTTGTCTTGGGTTGTCATAGCCTGAGCCAACACTTGAAATATGTCCCTAAACACGACATGAGTAACCTGCTCCGATAAGGGATCGGCTGAGCTAGTGGGGACGGCTAATGCCCACCACTATTTTCATTGTGTCATGACCCAAGCGTAGACCCGGATCATAACACGGGACAAGGAGCCCCGAGAGACTCCAAGTCGACCCATGGCGTGAGCATACATCTAACTCAATCAATAAAAGAGAATACTCAACATAATAACATACAGGAAGCATAACCATGACATACATAGAAAGTGGAATGTAATTCATACATAACAATTGGATACTACACATGGTTTGAAAGCCTCTAACATATCTAACGGGTTGATGGGACAACACCCCCAACTAACACGACAAGTCTAGGAAAAACTGAGCATTAAAAGATAACTGATATCAAACTGGTCCTCGGAGAATGAGGACTCACCAAAGAGCTGAATGCTA
Source organism: Datura stramonium (assembly GCA_018107945.1). NCBI lineage: Eukaryota > Viridiplantae > Streptophyta > Magnoliopsida > Solanales > Solanaceae > Datura > Datura stramonium. The sequence goes on along the minus strand of JACEIK010002799.1, from coordinate 101,404 downwards.
ATCTCCAAAATGGGCTTATAACGGTGTTGGGGCTAAAGATCGGAGCCTGTATCATTAAATGATACAACATAGATTATGCGGTTAGTATGTGGAATGTACCGAGTATATAATATAAGTAAAACGAACATTTAAAATAGATAAAAACTCATAAGAGATCATAAGATTAGAAAAACATGATCATAACATAAGGTTCAAGGTTTTTAAATTATTCGTAATCCATTCATTATCATAATAGTAAGAGAAACTTTAAAAATCATCATTTGAGCCTAAATAACATAAACATAATAATGCAATAAAACATACGGAACAATGGGAGGACTCGTCATAACCGACACCATCATGGTAGAGCCTTACATGATACTCTAACTATCTCACTCAAGTGGGTAGAGTCATCCTTGGCTTACCAGGCAAGGGACGTGCATTATGTGATATCACGAGAGAGGGGATCCATTAACATTGTAATATATGATTATGAACCTACGGTGGCATGCAGTAATGAGACACCGACGTAGTTCTTTGAACGTCGGGCTACTCAGTGCTAGGCACTACTCTCAAAAACATACATACTAGGATCATAAGTAAATCATAAATATCATTCATGATATTCATGGCTAAATAACATTTAACATCATTGATCCCCTTTTCATACATGATTAGCCATGAATCAAGGACCCTTTAATTGGACAATATCATAAGTCGATCAATCATGAAATCCATTTCATAAATCATAAATCATACTTGAACATGTGGGCATTTCCCAATACTTTAACATGCTTGAAAATACTTAATTCACTTGAAAACATGATATACACATGGGTATCTATAAAACATGCTTCTCATCATCAATACTTCATCATACATGAACATTCATCATAAATTTTAACTTTCATGAATGTTTCATGAACGGGCATTTTAATTTTAAAAAGCTTGAAACATGATATTAATGGAAAACAACGTAAAACTTGCCCATAATTCATAATTCGATAGTAGAAACATATTTAAGTCATACCCATGTATAGAATTGGGAATTTCATACATTGAGTTAAAACCCCATAGAATCATTATAGAAATTTCATGATTTAGAGAGAGTTTGGGCATGGGTATGAACGGATTCACCCATTCATAACCCTACATACTTGATAATAGTTGATTCTTGCACTTTCCTAATTTCCCAAGAAGGATTTGAGAAGAATTGGAAGGGCAAAGGCTTGATCTCCTCTCTAACTCTCTCTATCTGGCATGCATGGGCTTTAAATAGGTTAGAATGACTTAACCCACCTTAATACACTCTGAATATAACCTAAAACAACATAAAATAGGACCTTAGAGAATAGGAATGATGAGAATACCCTTAATAATTTTGCAGAAAATAACTGCTCATCAGTACCCACGAGGGACCTACGACTTGTTACTCAAGGCTACGACTGGTGGCATCATCTGTCACACGCACTACCCTAAATTTCAAATAATTTCCCTCTATTGACCACGACCCATCCCACGAATCATGGTGACTGACCACGAGTTGTGGGGTCCTTCTGTGGTGTACACTGCCATCTCCCTTCTCCTTCTTAGTCACCACTTCCCACAACTTACTCAACGAGTCGTGGGGTCTGACCATGACTCATGGTCATGTCCTTGGGAACCTTAAAACCCAAATTTTAAACTCACATCTTGAACCTCACCACAAATTCATCCCACGACTCGTGGTCTATCCCCACGGTCACATCACGACCCGTTCTTTTAGCTGATGCCAGATTTCAAATTTTCTCCATTTTAACTCTCGGGTCTGATCTTTGGGCTTCCTGGGTATAACACATTTCCATGGACATTTCCATTGCTATCCTTCTTCCATTAACTCTGGGGGGAGGCATATTTCTACAAACGCGTATAGTACGAGTTAAAGGAGTAGAGAGAGGTACTTTATCGCATGACATAGATCCCGAAAAGGGAAGTTTCTTAAAATATCTCATAGCCTCTTTCCCATAAGTGTGAATCTCTTCATACCCATGGAAAATACTCTACTTAACATAGATTTTGGATACTTTAGGACACACCTAAACCTTTTCTTTGATACCAAGTTTGTCATGATCCGATTGGAACCCCGAATTGAGACGCGGGACCTAGAACCATGAATGGATCCAAGCTAACCCATGTCATACACAAAGCAAGATTAAGAGCATAGCTAAGCGGAATTAAAGCATGATCATGATATAAGCAGAAGTCTATATAGAATATCAACATAAATGTAAACACGAACCAACATCATTGAACCATCATAATAAAGCTGTTTGAAAAGCCTATAAACATCTGATGAGCTAATGGGACAACATCCCCAATGAGTTCACTATGATTTATAACACAAAGACAAACAAAAAGATATAATCAAAACTGACGTCCTCAGATCATGAAGACTCACCAAAATTGGGATAGAGTTGGACTGAGTGCAAGCGAGCTAATGACGAGACTGAAACTAATTGTCTGAACCAATATCATGAAATGATATAGCATAGAGTATGCGGTTAGTACTTTAAATGTACTGAGTAAGTAAAACATGCTAGTAAAAATAGTATAACAGAGGTCATGAGTGTAAACTCATATAAAACATGGGATCCTGATCATAAACTAAACATGTAGGATCAGAGCTTCCAAAACTGTAACATAAAGCCGAATATGACTATTTTTATAAGTGAAACCTTGTAAATCATGTTTTGAGCCAAAAATACCACAAGTCGTAATATCATAAGGCATGAACATAATAATATATAGAAACTGAGGAATAATGGGAGATTCTTCATAACTAACAATCATCATGTATAAGTACATGACGATCCCACGTCTTGCCCACGTGAAGGAGAGCCATCCTAAGCCTTGCCAGGGCAAAAGACGATAAAGTGTGATATCGAGGTGTGCCTTGCGGCAGGGGAAACACTCTCTTGAGAGGTCCCAAATATAAATATATTACCTACGATTGTGCGTAGTTCTAAGACTGGGGTCCTTCTAATCGTTAGCCTGCTCAGTGCTAGATATTACTCCCAAAACATGTATACAACTCATAATTACATTCTCAAACATAGCGTAAATCTGAATTTTGGGAGTTTTGACACAAAAACATCTCTTTAAACTAATCTTATAAGCCTTGGCTAAAATCATGATAAAATATACTTTTCTTTACGTGGGCTTACCCAAAGAATGAAATCATACATACTTAAAATAAGCTTCATAATTTGAAATCATGCAACCATAAGTTTACGAATTCATTTATTCATACATACTTTGATAATTCATCATACTTTAAATCATGGACTCATAAACTTGAAATTCATAAATCATGCATAATAGGGAGAAATCATAATAATCTTGAAATCATACATTCATGAGAAATTTGAGAGTAAAATCTGCCGTAATAATGATATTTCATCAATTGGAACATGAAAGAATTGAACCCATAGAGATAGCATAGATAATTGCATAGAATTTGGTTTAAACCCTAGAATTTCAACATAACATGCTTTGGGACTTGAAATCATAGATTATGGATGAAATTGGCCATGAGAGTGGAAGAATATTCCCCATTCACAATCCTACATACCTGGTCTGATGAGATTCTAGCTAGGATTTGATGCCCAAGAACAATTGGAGTAGAAGATATTGAGAAATCATTTCTTCCTTAAGAGCTTGATCTTTCCCCACCATTGGTGTATGAGAGGAGTGAGGAATAAGTTAAGTAAAATTCTCAATTACACCTTTAAGTATCCCCAAAAAACAGTCACTCTGTGATTAGAAGCTTAGGATTTACAAAACTGACCCTGGAAATCGAGGTGAAATGAACTACTGAACACTTTGACGGTGGCCGTGATGGGCCGTCACTCATTCGACAGTCCATCACCCTTACCGTCAATCTTAACCAAAATAGGGTCCTGACTAGTCTTATCGATGGTAGAAGTGACAGGCCATCACTCCCTTGAGGGTCCATCAGGTCCTCCATAACTTAGCAGACACTGAGGCCTAACCACGACACAACAGGTGACGGTCCATCTCTAGGCTAACGGCCGTCGACCTTGTCATCAGAGAACAACGTCGTAGGCGACAGTTCGTCACACACTTGATGGGCTATTGGTCCCATCGTCACACCTGCACCAGATGTATGACTTTTGTCCTTTTTCCTTCAAGGAGACATTTTGAGGCTCGAGGTGTGACACCAACTTAGAGGATAAACTGAACCTCATACCCCTAGCAACTGACAGATAGGGACATAAGACATAGCTTGACTTGGAAGCTTAACATGAACATGAGACTTGAGGAACATGATACTAGACCTCGCTTATAGGTCTTAGAACCAACTCTGGATACTTAGACCCAGCTTTGGAATACATGGACTCCATATGAATACTAGGATTAAACTTAGAAATCTTACACTCAACTTAAACTCAACCGAAAGTACTCAGACTCAATTATGGATACTTAACATCAACTATGCTACTTTAGCACCCAATAACTCGATAACTTAGCAAGAGCTTAAGGAATAGAATTTATGGAATTCCTCTTAAGCCTTAATAAGTCTAAAACATACATACATAAAGATAGGTTACCGTGTTAAGAAAAAGTTGCATTGATACCCTCATTTACCCTTACTAGCTAGACATTCATTCTTAGTATATGTTATTCTTATGTTGTTATCTTAGCTTCATTTCTAATTTCATAAGGTGACCAAAACATCATACATGATCAAAATAACATATATGAGATAATGTAAAGGACCATATAACAATACCCACACTGAGGGGTCTCCAACTAGGTTTACATCTACGACAACAATTGCCACAATATTACACTTTAAGCGCCTCATTGGACTAGTCATAATCTCAATATTTAGCCTCAATAAAATATAAAACTTTAACGCTTAAATGGAGCTTAACATACTTCCTCAAGACATATAAAAAGTTTTCTATCTCATTCAACTCACAACGCATGAATCGTGCTTGAAAGAATAACGGACAGGGCACCTTATATACCTTTTTCCGATGAACTTTTCTTTAGCCAATTTCCTATTTCAATGACCAGTATTCAACCTCCTTAATATATTGGATTTATAGGCCAAAAATAAGCTAAATTATTATCACAAAATTCAGCCCAAAATAGCTTACCAAAGGCAGGCCCAATTGCAACAACAACACACGGCAACATCAATACTTAGCCATTTTCTCTACTTGTTTCCATTAGCTTTTGAGGAGGAAAATAAGAGGAATAATTATTTAAATTCTATTGTATTATTTTTCCTCAATATGAGGTGTATTTTTAGCCAAATAAACTGCCAAAAATCTTTTAAAAAAGGAGAAAAAAATCAGCTCAAAACAGTTCAATCGGTAGCTCACTTACCTACCAAATTCCAGCCCTTTTGCTTGCAATTTGAGGAGCTTAAAGAGGGTGCAACCCTTCCTTTCCTCTTGTATTTAATCCTTACATCAAGCTGGATATATAAGAAATAGAACCAGCTCTTAAAAGTCAGCAACTTCTCCCAAAACAACTGTCAAACCGAGCTCAAGAATCACACTTAGCACACATGGAAATCAACTTTCTTAACTTGTCTTGTATTTTGATTGAGTTGTGCTTGAGGTTTCTCCTTGTTTTCCCTTAGTTGTTTGCTGAAAATTTGAGAGAATTGCATAGGATAAGCAAGCACCTCAAATTTGGAACAATTGAAAGTGATTTCATAACACGAAACTCAAAATATAAAGAGGTTTGGACGGTGACCACGTCACTGCTCAATAATGCCAATGTAAAATGCCTATAACTTTTTATTTCAAACTCCAATTGATGAGAGGTTTGATGTTTTGAAAACTAAATTAAAATACCTTTAATTTGGTAGGTCATAGGGATTGTAAATCATTATATATTAGGAGATATGATAATTTAAAATTGACCCTTACTTATGAACTTCACATATTCTTCATTTTTTCCTTCGTACATATTTTCCTTCTCACCCACAATCAATATACAACCTGTACTTTCCTTAATATAGCATACAAACATTAGACAATTACCAAAAAATTTCTGAGATGTAATAGATATCTATATTTTTTTAAAATGTGATAAGAATGAATCTCCTTTAAAATTGTGAATATACTGTAAATTATAATTAAAAATAAATAAACAAACATTCAAGTTGAGACGCGGATATCTCGCCTCTTTAAGCAGATTAAAGTTCATTGTGGTATAATCTTTACCCATCCAAAAGCAATACTCTTGTCTTGTCCCCTCCACGATATAGCAGCCCAACAACGTCATACTAATCAAAAAACTTTAAATTAGTTGAAGACTTCAAAACTCCACCAAAAGAACACCTTCACTCAACATAAATTTACTCTCTTTTGTATAGTGAATTAGCTGAAGATTTAGAATATTTTCTTTGTCTTAATTCTCTTTTTCACTACATTAATTTCAATATATAAACACAATACAATACTTCTCATCCAGTCCTCGTATATTTCTTCTACTACATAATATAAGGAAGAAACTATCTTCTATAGTTGTAGGTCCTTCATAGAATGGAGTAGAGAGTAGTGGGATTTTAAGTAAGGTGTAGAGGGGTAATTAGTAGGAGATAATGACATTAGTGATTACATGATTTAAACCAAAAAATAACGCTCACTTTCACCACTTTCTTTTCAATTTATGGCCACTAACATGACACTCTAGTTCACTTTAATATTAAAATACACATGCTCCAACAAAGCATGTTGAATGGTTTTTAGCTCCAAAGGTGGATGCTCTTCTGTTTACTTATTTTGTTTATTCTTTTCAATATTCATAAAATTCATAAAAAGCATCATCTAGAAAATTTTATTTTAAAATTATGATTTAGGAAGAAGACGTGACTTTGTAGGGATAACAAACGAAATAAAACTACTCAACTGAATAATATAGGTATAAGTGGCAGACCTAATAATAACTATATCAAAGAAATTTATCAAATTAAAGAGAAAGATAGGAGGTTTTATTCAATTACTCATAAACTCTTAAATCTTACTATAAGAAAAAATATAGCAAAACACCCCTATTTATAATACTAGAAAACCAAATTTGATCAGGATTAAGAAAATATATTTCAAAATGAATTTGACAAATAAATTCTAACTAGACATGAATTAAATAAACTACCAAGTATCAAATTCTAAACAACTTAGATTTTCTACTCTTAGTTTATTTCCTACATAGTGTCATGCCCCGACCCTACACCCTAGGTGTAACACGGTACTTGAAGCCACAAGTGACCCCAAGTCAACCCCTGGTCTATCAGTTACTAGCATTCTGAGTAAACATGTACAATGGAACTTTTAGATAATATCATAAAATAGTCATGAGAGGCAAGTTTGAAAACATAAAGTTCAAACAATAAAACAATACTGATAAATCTGAAAATCATGTCTGTCTAAAAGCCATCTAATAGAGGAGTTGCTGGTACAAGCCCCCAGCTAACTCTAAGTCTAACTAAAACTAATACATGACTGAAAGAAGGAAAATAGCACCCTGGGATGATGAGGACTCACACTTCAACTGCTGCAATGAAGAATCTGAACTGCGGCAACTAAGAGTGCTGGGCCTGAGAACCTGCAATTGTATCATGAAACAATACAGTATAAAAGTATGCATCAGTACTTTGAATGTACTGAGTAAGTGGGAGAAACATAACTGAATATAAAGTCTGAGCTAAAATGACACGCGATGACCAACAGGTAAGCAGAACTAAACTACTGATATAATCTGAAATGGTCAAGATGACCCTGTCTGATGGTGAAGGACATGCCGTATGTCTGAAACACTGAGTCTGAGATACTGTACTGACTGAGTTAAACTGAGGACTAGAACTAAATTGAGCTGCTTATTCTATAACTGGACTAGACAGACTAGTGGGGGAGTCTATAACCGACATATAACCATGTGAGCTAGTCGTGGAGTCCGATGTATGAACCCCATCGGTAGGACCCAATATACCTTGGCAGGGTATAAAGGCATTAACTGAGTGATCACAAAAGTCTAGGGCCAATCATACCAAGTAATACTGTAACCTACGCTGGCAACGTAGTTCTGGAAACATGGGTGCAATGGAACCCCGGCTCGCTCGGTGCTACGTTCTACTTCCACTGAAAAACCTAAGCCGAACTACTAAGCTGATAGCACATAATTGGGGTCCAATACTAGTCAGGGACGTATAATTGCACGTACCCTGAGAGTCTTATCGGACTAGATTCTGAAACCGTATTCTAGACTGGCCAGAGAAACTTATCTGGAAGTGTCGTGACCGTCTAAGAACAAGTTGTAACTGAACTGGGGTCCTGGGGTGGGTCAGAGCTATATACTAGAATGTCATGACTGCCTACTGGACCAAAAACGTAAAATCTAAGTATGGTTCTGATAACTGAGAGGCACCACTGACACCTCGAAGTAAGACTAAAGTCAAACTGATCAGTTGACAATATTCTGAATATCACTGAGGATTCTAGCATTCTGACTGAGACTAAACTTATATGATTCTGGAGAGATTCTAGTTCTAATTGGTCTGGACTACTAGCAGCTAATAGAAAATTCAACTTATCCCAACAGTACGGGAATATCATAATATAGAGAATTTTCAAGAATTATAGGAATTTCATTTAATAAACAAGTCATTCTAATTCATGAGATATTTACCCAACATATACGTATAGTAAGAAATTCTAGAAATTCAGCCCAAAGCATTCTTCATTCACTAGAGGGAATTTAACAAGCAAAATTATTACTCGAGAAATTAGGGCTTAAATTCACTTTTTGTATGAACAGTGACAATTTGATAAGGAATTCATGGGGATCATATCACAATATACATGAACATCGTTCTATGTGAAATCGACAAAAATAAAACATGAATCCTCTTCATATTCGAAATTTCAAGGCTTAAAACTGATAGAAGAAATTGAGGAAGATTTTGGGGATACAAGGGAAGAACAATCCCCTTGCTAAAACCCCACATACCTGGTGAAGAAACCTGGAGAATTTTCATGAGAATCAAAGAGAAAAGTTCAACCCTAGCCCTTTCTCTGAAATACTCTGAGCGAGAATTCTACGATGTTTCTCTGAGGATTTACGTGAGAATGAGGGGAGGAACCATCCAAACCCTCTAATAAGTTTGGAATTAGGTCCAAAACGATGTAGTTTAAAGCTTAGGTGAATAGGAATTTACTAAATAGTCCTTAGAAGTTCACTGGGAAAAAACTGTCAGGTGCCCATAACGGGTTACCTAACGAGTCGTGATGACTGACCACAACTCATGGTCACTCCCATCAAGTACAGTGCCTGGGATCCTTAGTAGATCACCACAAGGGACCCAACGAGTCGTTATCTATGACCACGACTCGTGGTCACCAGTCATGGACCACACTGTCTCATTCTGGAGATTTTATGTTAAGTCTCATAACGAGTCATTTAATGAGTCATTGCCACAGGTAGGTGACAACTCGTTTCACCCACTCGTCGAGTATGCTGGTCAACTAAAATATTCTCAACTCAGACCTGACCACGACTTGTGACGACCCTCGTTAGGTACATTGCCTCTCTCATTTACATTAACTAGCCTTCTCCTCACAGCTCACCTAACGAATCGTGAGGTTACTTGACGACTCGTCAGGTGGGCCGTCCTGCAACATTTCTGCAGTTTTTTCCAAATTTCCTGCTTTATACCCCGGAATTGAATTTTAAGTTTTTAGGGTGTTACAATATCTCTCCCTTGTAAACATTCATCCTCGAATGTTAGAAAACACACAGGAAGCAGAAAATAACAATCAAAACCTTCAAATATGCTCATTTAACTCCAAAATTTCCGGAATGACTACCTCTGTTTCAAAATACATATCTGAACTGAGTTTACTTATCATACATACATTCAAAAACATAAAAGAGACTTGAACATCTGAACTGAGTCATGAAAACTAAATTGAATCCTAGGGTCATAGCTAATATCTCAGGCTGAACTGGAGCCAGTAAGGAACAAGTGCGGGTATTTGACCATCATATCTTCTTCGGCCTCCCACGTAGCTCCCTTAACCTGATGATTTCTCCATAAGACTTTGACTAAAACTATTTCCTTGTTCCTCAACTTACGCACCTAACGGTCAAGGATTTGGACTGGTACTTCCTCATATGAGAGACTATCTTTTATCCCTACATTGTCCAATGGCACAACTGAGGTTGGATCTCCGATGCACTTCTTCAAAAGTGACACATGAAAAACTGGATGCACAACTTCTAGTTCTGAAGGTAACTCTAGCTCATAGGCTACCTTGCCGATACGCCTCAAAATTCTATAAGGTCCTACATACCTCAGACTGAGCTTCCCTTTCTTTCCAAACCTCATCACCCCTTTCATGGGTGAAATTTTCAAGTACACCCAGTCAACTTCAAACTCCAACTCTCTTCTCCGCAAATCGGCATAAGATTTCTGACAGCTCTATGCTGTTTTCAACCTCTCTCGGATGAGCTTAACTTTCTGCATTGCCTCATGAACCGAGTCTGGCCGTATCAAGGTGGCTTCACCAACTTCAAACCACCCTATAGGAGATCTACATCTTCTACCATACAATGCTTCAAATGGGGCCATTTGGATGCTAGAATGGTAGCTGTTGTTGTACGCAAACTCGATAAGAGGAAGATGGTCATCCCAATTACCCTTAAAATCAATCGCACACTCTTAGCATATCTTCTAGAGTCTGTATAGTCCACTCAGCTTGCCCATCTATTTGCGAGTGAAAAGTTGTACTAAGCTTGACTTGAGTGCTAAGTCCCTTCTGAAAAGACTTCCAAAAATGGGAGGTGAACTGGGTACCCCTATTTGAAATAATGGTCAATGGCACCCCATGAAGTCTAACCAACTCTCAGATGTATATTTTGGCATAGTCCTCAACTGAGTCTATGGTATTGACTGGGAGGAAATGTGCTGACTTAGTCATTCGGTATACTATTACCCAGATTGAGTTGTGTTGCCAACGAGTCCGAGGAACACCCGTAATGAAGTCCATATTTACTTCTTCCCACTTCAAGGTGGGTATGCTGGTATTCTGGGTCATACCTCCTGGTCTCTGGTGTTCTACCTTGACCTACTGGCAGTTCGGGCACTTAGCTGCAAATTCAGCAATGTCTCTCTTCATGCCATTCCACCAGTAAATATCCCGCAGGTCACGGTACATTTTTGTAGCACCGGGGTGAATGGTGTATCTCGAGTTGTGTGCCTCAGCCAGTATCTGCTGTTTCAACTCACCAACATCTGGCACGCACATTCTACCCTGGTAATGAAGCACCCTATCTCCCCCTTGGGAGAAAGCCTCAACCCCCTTTCCAGGACTGATTCTTTAAGTTTAAGTAGAACTGGATCTTCATCTTGTCTGGACTTAACTTCTACTACCAAGGATGAATTCGACCCGCTTGGCATTACCACACCACCTTCAGTTGAATCCATCAACTGCACTCCTAATCGGGCTATCCTATGAACTTCTTTCGCTAGCTCCCTCTTGCCTTCCTCAATGTGAGCTACACTTCCCATACACCGCCTGGTTAGGGCGTCAGCCACCACATTGGCCTTACCTGGGTGATATAGCACACTCATTTCATAATCCTTTAGCAGTTCCAACCATTGTCTCTGACACAGGTTTAACTCCTTCTGGCTAAACACATATTGAAGGCTCTTGTGATCTGTGAACACATCTATGTGAGCCCCGTACAAGTAGTTTCTCCATATTTTTAACGTGAATACCACCGCTGCCAACTCCAGGTCGTGAGTTGGATAATTCGTCTCATGGACTTTGAGTTGTCTGGAGCCATCGGCTATCACTTTGCCCTACTGCATCAAAATGCAACCAAGTCCAACCCTGGAGGCATCACAATACACAACTAACCCATCTGATCCTTCAGGTAATATTAACATTGGAGCGGTAGTGAGTCGAGTCTTCAACTCTTGGAAACTCTTCTCACACTCATCTGACCACTGGAATTTCACTTTCTTCTGAGTTAACTTGATCAGAGGAGACGCTATGGAGGAGAAATCTTCCACAAACCATCGGTAAGAACCCGCTAAGCCCAAAAAACTCCTTATTTCAGTAGGAGAGGTAGGTAGGCCAATCCTTCACTGCTTCTATCTTGTGAGGATCTACTTGTATCCCTTCGCCTGAGACCACATGACCCAAGAATGTCACAGCCTTCAACCAGAATTCACACTTACTGAACTTAGCAAACAACTAGCAGTCCCTGAGTGTTTGTAGCACTATCCTCAGGTGATCTGCATGCTCTTCCTCATTTCTGGAGTATACCAGAATGTCATCAACAAATACGATGACGAACATATCCAGGTACATCTTAAAGACCCTATTCATCAAATCCATGAAGGTTACAGGGGCGTTTTTGAGTCCAAAGGACATCACCACAAACTCATAGTGACCATACCGAGTATTGAATGCTATTTTCGATATGTCACACTCCCTGACCCTCAACTGATGGTATCATGACCTAAGATCAATCTTGGTGACAGCTGGCTCGTTAAAGCTGGTCATGTCATCAATTCTAGGTAAGGGATATCTGTTCTTAACTGTGACCTTGTTTAGCTGACGGTAATCTATGCATATTTTGAGGGTACCATCTTTCTTATGCACGAATAGAACTGGAGCACCCCAGGGAGAGATGTTGGGTCTGATAAAACCCTTGTCAAGAAGATCTTTTAGGTGCTCCTTCAAATCCTTAAGCTCAACTGGAGCCATTCTGTAAGGAGGGATGGAGATGGGCTAAGTATATGGGAGGAGATCTATTCCAAAGTTTATTTCCCGTTCAGGGGGAACTCTAGGAAGATCCTTAGGAAATACATCTAGGAACTCGCTGACAACTGGAACTGACTGAATGGTTGGGGTCTCAGAGTTGGAATCCTTGACCCGAACCAGATGATATAGAAATCCTTTGGAAATGAGTTTCTGGGCCTTAAGGTAGGAAATAAACCTACCCTTACACGCTGAACAACTGCCCGACCATTCTAAAACTGGCTCATTAGGAAACTGGAATTTGACAATTTTGGTTCTGCAATCAACTGAAGCATAGCAGGAGTGTAACCAATCCATGCTGAGAATAAGGTCGAAGTCGACCATGTCTAGCTCTATGAGATTAGCTGGAGTTACTTTGTTTAGGACGGAAATTGGGCAATTTCTATACACTCGGCTGGCTCTAACTGACTCGCCATCTAGGGTAGAGACTGAGAATGGTTTTAAGAGAAACTTTGGACTTATACTGAGCTAAACTACTATATACGTATTTATGAATGAAAGAGTAGCTCCTGGATCTAAGAGGGCATATACGTCTAGATAGAAGAGACGTAACATACCAGTAACTACGTCAGGGGAACTTTCCTGATCCTGACGAGAAGATAGAACATAGAAATGATTTTGGTGCTGACCACCATCTGTACCTGCTATGTTAGCCTGCTGGGCTGGTCAACCTGCTGGAGCTGATGATTTGTTAGATTGTGATCTCCCTCGCCCTCCTGACAGGCACTCCCTAAGCCAGTGTCCAAGATATCCACACCTAAAGCAGCCCTCTCGTTCCTGAAGGAATTCTCCTGGGTGATTCCTACCACACTTTTGACAAGCTGGATACTTGTTGCTGGAACTGAAACTCTGTGACTGAGAGCCAGATGCTCCACCCCTACGATCCTGGCGGGATCGAAAGGTTGGGGCGCTGGCTGAGCTGTGTGTTGGGGCTCTCTGTTGTTGTTGATGTTGCTGTTATGGGCGGCTACTACTGCCAGATTTCTGATGTCTATAGTGTGAATGACCAGTTCTTTCCCACTTGTTCTTATGCTCCATATCTTTCAGCTTCTCTGCCTCAATCTGTTGGGCATAAACAATTAGGCTAGAGAGGTCCATGACTTTGATCAGCATCGCGGTCTTGCACTCTTTGAGTACCATATTAGATACTCCATTAATGAATTTCAGCATACGAGCCCTTGGCTCGGCCACCATATCTAGAGCATACTTTGATAGTCTAGTAAACTCCAGAGCATACTCCTCCACTGTCCGATTGCCCTGTCGTAGGTTCATAAACTCTGCCGTCTTAGCCTCCCTCAGCTCCTAAAGGAAAAACTATCCAGGAAAGTTGTGTGGAACTCCTCCCACTCCACCAGTCCTGCTCCCGCTGGCCGCCTATCCTTCACTGCTCATACCAAACCTAGGCTACCCCTTTAAGCTGATAGGCAGCCAGGTCAGCACTCTCGGAGGAGCTGACACCCATAATACGGGTAATCTTTCTAATCTCATCTATAAACCCTTGTGGGTCCTCTCCCACCTTCGCTCCATGAAAATCTGGAGGGTTCATCTATGTAAAATCCCGCACCCGAGCAGTAGCTGCAGACCTATTTTTGGCTACTAGAACCAGCTGCTGGTTCACCTAGTTGGTGACTGTTTAAGCTAGCAATTGAATGGTCTCCCTAAATTTGGCAGTGGATATGGATTCATCGTGAGGTGCTGCCGGAGCTTATGGGGCAAGTTTGCTGACATTAGCATCCCTTCTTCCATTACCACGTCTAGGAAGCATGGTTCACTGAAATGAAACAAAGCACGAATTAGAAGGGCATTTCTAGAATTTGGACCTTAACGCACGATAAAGAATATGATCAAAAGGGAATTTTCCTAATAACATCTCGTAGTCTCCTCGTCATAAGTGTGGCGCGCTTCACACCGATGAAAATGACTCTACTCGATGCGGCCTTCAGACATTCTGAAGATACTCTAAACCTAGGGCTCTGATACCAATTTTTTCATGCCCCGAGACTACACACTGGGCGTAACACGGTACTTGAAGCCACAAGTGACCCAAGTCAACCCCTGATCTATCAGTTACTAGCATTCTGAGTAAACATGCACAGCGGAACTTTGAAATAATATCACAAAATATTCATGAAAGGCAAGTCTGAAAACATATAGTTCAAACAATAGAAAAATACTAATAAATTTGAAAATCATGTCTGTCTAAAAGCCATCTAATAGAGGAGTTGCTGGGACAAGCCCCCAACTAACTCTAAGTCGAATTGAAACTAATACATGACTGAAAGAAGGAAAATAGTGCCATCGGATAATTAGGAATCACACTTCAACTGCTGCAAAGAAGAATCTGAACTGCGGCAACTAACAGTGTTGGGCAAAAGAACCTGCAACTTTATCATGAAATAATACAGCATAAAAGTATGCGTCAGTACTTTGAATGTACTGAGTAAGTGGTAGAAACATAACTGAATATAAAGTCTGAGCTAAAATGACACACGATGACCAACAGGTAAGCTGAACTGAACTACTGATATAATCTAAAATGGTCAAGATGACCCTGTCTGATGGTCAATGACATGCCCTATGTCTGAAACACTGAGTTTGAGATACTGTACTGACTGTGTTAAACTAAGGACTAGAACTGAACTTAGTTGCTTATTCTGTAACTGGACTAGACAGACTAGTGGGAGAGTCTATAATCGACATATAGCCATGTGAGCTAGACGTGGAGTCCGATGTATAAACCCTACCCGTAGGACCCAATATACCTTGCCAGGGTATAAAGACATGAACTGAGTGATTATAAAAGTCTAGGGCTAATCAGGCCAAGTAATACTGTAAACTACCTGGGCAACGTAGTTTTGGGAACCTAGGTGGGGTGGAACCCCAGCCCGCTCGGTGTTAAGTTCTACTCCCACTGGAAAATCAAAACTGAACTACTAAGATGATAACTCGAAACTGGGGTCCAAGACTAGTCAGGAATGTATAACTGCATGGACCCTGAGAGTCTTATCGGACCAGATTTTGAAACTTCGTTCTAGACTCGTAAGAGCTGCTTATTTGGAAGGGTCGTGACTATCTAAGAACAAGTTGTAACTGAACTGGGGTCCTGGGGTTGGTCAGAGCTATATACTAGAATGTCATGACCGCCTACTGGATAAAAAATGTAAAATTTGAGTCTGATTCTGATAACTGAGAGGCACCACTGACACCTCGATGTAAGACTGAAGTCAAACTTATCAGCTGACAATATTCTGAACATCACTGAGGATTCTATCATTCTTATTGAGACTAAACTGATATGATTCTGGAGAGATTCTACTTCTAACTGGTCTGAACTACTAGTAGCTAATAGAGAATTCAACTTATCCCAATAGTACGGGAATTTCACAATATAGAGAAATTTTAAGAATTATAGGAATTTCATTCAACAAACCAAATTCATTCTAATTCATGAGATATTTACCCAATATATACGTATAGCGAGAAATTCAAGGAATTCAACCCAAGGCATTCTTCATTCACTAGAGGGAATTTAACAAGAATAATCATTACTCGAGAATTTAGGGCTTAAACTCATTTTTTGTATGAACATTGACAATTTGATAAGTAATTCATGGGGATCATATCATAATATACATGAACATCGTTCTAAGTGAAATCAATGAAAATAAAACATGAATCCTCTTCATATTCGAATGTTTAGGGCTTAAAACTGATAGAAGAAATTGAGGAGAATTTTGGGGACACAAGGAAAGAACAATCCCCTTGCGAAAACCCCACATACCTGGTGAAGAAACCTGGAGAATTTTCCTGAGAATCGAAGAGAAAAGTTCTGTCACGCCCCGCCTTGGGGGGTATGACTGGCACCTGGTGTCCTATCAGGACCTAGACTGCTAAACTGGTGAGCCTAAGCACATCTGGTGCCTGGATGGCTCTATCTCAGATTCCTGGAATCGACGGGCTATATAACGGCTGTAAATACAGCCTC